>APFE030805950.1:107012-125535 GCA_000404065.3 Pinus taeda | reverse complement strand
AACTGTGCTCCGAAATTACAATGATAATGCGAGAGTTTCAACAACCATCTAAGGCTAAGGCCTCCATATTTATACAAAAAACGATGAGCCACCGAGTGCCCTTGATTTTAGGGGCTCGGCTATCCAACTAGAGTTTGACTGCGGATGCTGTAGGGCGGTCATAACTACTGCTCTCGTAGAACAGTTTATGACTGTTGTTCATGTAGGACAGCTGGCTGCTTCTTGAGCTCGGAGGGGAGATGGATTGGAGCTTGGATTTCTTGGTGGGAATCACGAGGAATGTCCCAAGACTGTGGACATCCCTCCACAAAATCAGCAGTGCCACCTTATTGTCTCCTTATCCCTTTTTCGTTGTCTCTTGCTCCCCTTTTTATGCCAAAACCTGGAATCACAATGCATTAGTCACGTAGATAAAGTGTCTAACCTTCCTCCTACAAACAACATGAATAAACTAAGAAATGCATGCATAAGCAAATAAAGATGAATGGTTTGAGTGAGTAAAATAGGCCAAAATGAGTCCAAATTGTACCAAAATTGGGGCTCATCAGCCACGTGGCTATGCCGTCACAAGTATAGCTGACCCTGCGATCAATGTCATAATGCAAATCTTGGTAGTAAAGATTATGCGAAAGTGATGCACAAATGAAGCGCCGACACTAGTAGTAACCTTAGTAGCCCAGTGCGTGAAGGGCATATAATTTAACTGGGCTCGCTACCTCTATGGAGAGTTCCTTGCAAACTACAGAGAGACACAGGATCACAACAAAACATTCCACTATTCCTGGCTACTACTGTCCATAGTGCTTGTCGCGTGGTAGTTACCAGAGGATAGCTAGTTTCCTCCGGTCATGCTTGACCTATGAGAGGCAATGAAGTTTGCTTTACTGTGGGCTATGAAGGACTGTCAAAGGGTCATGGACAGCAAGGTCTTGTAGATCTTGATGGAGATGAGCATCCATATGGGCATCAACCATAAACCGCAACTATCGCCAATTGTGTATGAGAAGCTATAGGAGTATGTGGAATTCAAGGCCAACTTCCACCGGATCTCGATACATGCACACAAGGACAATGAGTTGAAATGACATGATATTCCATGTCTATCCACAGATGATGCAATCACAACAGTCCTTGACCACTGGCTAGTAGATTGGCACACTACCTCGGACTTGACAGCTGGGTCTAGCAAGACCATAACGTAGCGGAAAAAGGAGGAGGCCAAGCTGAAGATGGAGTAGTTGGCTACAAAAATAAAAATGCAGGCTAAGGACAAGGCCAAGGCAAAGCATGCCACCATAAGGCAGATGGGAGGACAGGCAGAAGAAGAGGAGCCTGGCTCTTATAAGAGCTAGAAGTCGCCTTCCCCAGAGACAGAGGAGGAGGAACAACAGTCGGTCTAGGGAGGAGCAGACCTAGAGACCACTCCATTCTGTATTAAGCACAATAGAGATCCACAGAAGGTAGGGCTGCGAAAAAAGTCTAAGGCCAACAAAACTTCTCCTTATCCGATCACCTTAATAGAACGTGATTTAAATGATATCGGTGCTATAGTCAAAGATACCACAGTGGAACTTTTGCTGCAGTTCAAACTATAATAGAAGAAGGCATTGGGGGCCATTCAGATGGGTTTTCGCAACCTGTAGATCTAGGCATTGCAAGTCTAGACCAGCATGGGATGAAGCAATGTGACATTAACTAGTTTGCCACCTGGCACATTGGAAGAAACATAAATGGTGTGCACCCTGGATCCTCGAACAATATTGATGCTAGAGGGAGCACTAACCAGAAATACTGAAGCTAATGGGCCCACTGTTAGCATCCTCAAAGGGATTAGGCTCAATTTAGTTGCGATTTTCATTGAGGCGCTTCACAATTTGCAAGATCGCATGATTATAGAACTTCTCGCCCATGAACAATGCGTGTTACATGTAATCAGTGAGCAAAAAGTCAACAACACTCAGATGACAGTACAAAGAGATTTTGCTTTCAACCTCATCAAAGCCATCAGAGACAAAAATGAGAGCATGACCAAGGTGGTGGTTGAGGCATGCAGGTCTGTCCTAGAGCTGGCCATTCCGGATGATGAGCTAGTAAATGTACGGTTTCAGAAGCTTGTTGCTGGAGTGTGTAATGCCATAACATAGTTGGTGAAGGTTCAGTTTGATCTAAACCTCATGATTGTAGAACTTTATTTGAAGGCCCAACCTTCAACCCCACCAAAAGTTAGAGAGCAGCGTGAGATAGTTGTGAAGGACATCGTGGCAGTAGTAAACAACATGGTAACAGAGTGTACCGAGCTCTTTAAGCAGGTGCTCGAAGTGGTTACAAAGAAGATCCCACCTTGCAAAGGTTGGAAACAAAGGCCTAGGAGCTGCAACAATGATATGATGAAGTCAAAGTGATGGCACACACCGTCACCCTTACATGAAGGCTAGCCAAACTACAGGAGGAAAGGGTACTAAAGGAGCAGTTGGATATAGCGCAATTCAAAGAGAGCATCCTCAAGGCCAGAATAGGGTCTTGGCTCAATGAAGCCTATGTACTCACCACCACCATCGAAGGAAATCTAGATAGATTGCAGGTGACTCAGCAGAGGATACAGTCAGATTGTACAGGGCTAGTGATAGAGTACCAAGTTGAGGAGATGATGCATGTAGCAACACAGTGCGTTACCGAAGTTGCAGTAGTCTAAGTACAACTAGGAGGTCTTCGCGACAAGATATCTGCATGAATTGAGTGACTCGAGGGTGAGTCACCATGTTTGTGTTGGGTGCCTGTTGGGAACAGGTCCCCTGGGGTCAATTTTGAGGTTAAAAACACAAGTTTTCGGGCAAAACGCCCAAACACTGTATAAAGAAATGTCAAGTCTCTATATTTTATGGTCACGGAGCATGAAGATATCAAGAGTCAAAAAGGGTTTCTAAGCTTAGTTTAGATAGGTTTTTTTAGCTTGATGAGATATTCCCTTGGTCTATGGGCCATGGGATTGTATAAAAAGGAGGTCTCAGAGAAGTCTAAGTCAGTTTTTGGAAGTTCAGTGAAGTTGAGTAATTTATGAGTTTGTAACAGAGCTAAGAGCAAGAGTCTTAGCGTAGGATGAAGGCTCTGCAGTTGAGTGCGCGGAGGCCTAGGGTAGGAGTCCACAGCTGAGTGCCTGGACCCCTGTAACTGTGTGCACAGGGCAGTCCAAGTCTCTACTAAAAGTCTGGATCATCAAAAAAGAAGAGTATTATAAAATCACTGTATATTTTACTCTTGTCAATTTCATGTGATTATGTTATGTTAAGCACTAGGTTCATGTTTTTTTGCAAAATTGATGTGCAAATCTATATGTTTTCCTCTGTTATATGAACACAAGTAGGGATATATTGTTATGCAAAGATAATCTAAATTGCATGATAGAATTGGTGAACACTTAAGATAATTCAGAGAACTATACAACAAAGTAGTTACAGAGCTACGTAAGTGCCAAGATTGCTTGTTAGGGATACGGGAAGGATGATCGCAGACCTTCTCGAAGGTTCGA
Organism: Pinus taeda; assembly: GCA_000404065.3. Classification (NCBI taxonomy): domain Eukaryota; kingdom Viridiplantae; phylum Streptophyta; class Pinopsida; order Pinales; family Pinaceae; genus Pinus; species Pinus taeda. Next base: position 122,009 of record APFE030805950.1, on the reverse strand, counting down.
AAGGACTAATAAAGAAGTACATCAATAAGCCTTAAAGGCTTATCGATCTGTGCGAAGGCAGAGTTAAGCTATAAAACTAACATTACAACTAGCTCAAGGTGCCGAAACTTGGTTCTTGCATCCCCCCATACTGCTTTGGGTGAGAGTTTAGCCCGCGCTCCACAAATTGATGCCGAAAGGGCCAATAATGTAGTGATTTGCTTGGCTATCTAACGTTGAGTTTGGTTCAGGGCCCATCAAGCAAGCAAAAAGGAGGTGGATTCTCTTGAGGGACACTCTCCTCCTTTTCCTCTTCAAGCTGCTTAGGTGGGGATGGAGGTTGATTATCTGGAAGCACTCTTCTAGACCTTAGGTTGATTTCTTGAATTTCCATAGGATAGGCAGGGTAAGATGGTTCCTGACTATAGTCTTGATGTGTCTATCTACTGCTTGGGTTCATATTTGGTTGAGCAGGCATATCAAGTTTCTTAGGTGGAGTAGTGTGAAGGAGTTGTGGTTGAGATGGAGGTGGAGGAAGTAAGGCTAGATATTGCTTGTATCGGGGACTCCACGGCTAAGGTGGTGCATTCCACTGAGGCTGTGGAGGAGTATATGGCTTAAATGGTTGGTTGGCAGGTTGGGAATTGTATTGAGGTGAAAATGACCAGGGATAAGGTGTGGATCATGAAGGATGAGTAGGAGGGAACAGAGGGGGAACAGATGCATTCTAGTTAGGGTTTTAATATGAATAGGATGCCCCTTGCATGCCTTGTTGGTATGGTCAAGTTCCTTGAGGTCTCCTTTGGTTGATATAATAGAGTTGTTCAATTAGCCCTTTAATTCCTTGATACACAAAATTCAATCTAGGCAGAGAAGGGAACTTGCCTCTGGAGTGGTTCTCATCACAGACCGAGAAGATTTCTATAAGATTCAATGGACATTCATTCCTACGGTGCCTTCTGGTGCATCTAGGAAAAACGCAAATAAATATCTTTCTACTTCCTCCTTCTTCCTCTTGATCTAGATGCCATCCATTTGTAGAGAAAGGGTATTCAACATTTCACTGTTGAATTCTTCCAACATGTTCCCAATTTCACATTTTATGGATGTGTTGGATGAGGATGAACTGGCCAAAGCTTGGCTATCCCTACACTTCTTTTTGGCTAGCCTAGAATGATTTTTGAATACTGTCTTGATATCATCATAGGGTAATGTATAGATGTCCCCTCCTGACAGCAGGTTTAGGATTTCTAGGAGATCTTCCCTAATCCATCTAAGAATGATCAACTTAAGATTCAGGATTGAGGGTGCATCTGGCCCTTTTGCAGCTAAGTTGGAACCTTTCCTCATAATCTTCCAAAGATTCATCATGACCCAGATCATTCTAAAAATATCCTCTTTGGTATATTTGGACCTGCAATAGTCCCTATACTTATAGTTGAAGGCTTGTTGCATATGATTCCATGTGGTGATGTTGTCCCAAGGTAAAGCCATGGACCAGTAGAAGGTTGCATCTATAAGGGTGGATGGGAATAATTTCAACTTATGGTAATCAAATGTGTAATCATAAGTTCTGCATATGACAACAAACTCAAACAAAAAGGTATTTGGTTCCTCTTAGGTCAAGCCATGGAAGTCAGGAATTGAAGAGGGGCTTATGTTTTTCATCCTAGCATATATGTTGATCTCTGAAATGGGAAAAGCACTCTTAGCTCTATTTTCTACTCCTTCTTTTTCTTCAATTCCATTTCTATTTTCATCCATGGTGTAGGTTAGTGGAATGGTCTATTTTTCTCCCCCAATGGGCTCTTCAAATTTTTCTGGTTGTTCGCCTAATGGGTCCTCTAGCTCATAGCCACCAAAGAGGAGGGGAGGTTTTTTGTTAGATATAGAGGGGGTGTTTAGCAAAAAAAAAATCTATGTCTCTACTTCCACAAGGCATGAAAGTAATTTTTTTTTCAGATTATTTTCCAAAATTACTTGTAGAACGTAAAAAAAGCAAAGATTTGTAACTATTTTTTGAATGTAACTACTTGCTAAATTGGAAAGAAAACAAAGATTGCAACTATTTGATGAATGTAACTACTTGTAGAATTGGAAAGAAATCAAAGGTTGAAACGTTTTGATGAATGGAAGAAAAAAATAAAGCATAAGTCACATCTACTTAGACACCTCCTTGGAAAGGGTGCCAAAAAGTTATGAGCTTCAGTATTGCAACAAGAATGATGCAACTCGTGGGGATACCAACATTACTTCATCAACCCTTGGTTCATAGAAACTTTGAGGTGATAGTTGTATACACAGTAGATGAAATGGTATACTCTTGTCACTTTTCAACTAAGGCGATAGACAAGTACGGATTTTCAAACTAGTCTTCTGTTGACTAGAAGGAGTTTGACTACTAAATGGCAAGGGGGAAATTATTCCTAATGCAAAGAGGGAGTGCTTCCTACTCTAGGAAATGAAAGTGTTGAATTGGAAGGTGCTATAATGTGACATCGAATAATCTAGCTATGCATATACATATTTTTCTTGCAAAAGAGACCTAACTTAACCTTTTATATAACATCTAGATATCTGGACTAAATGAGCATGAAATTTTATCTAAGAAATATTGTGACTGGTTTGTGCAAGTGCTAACTTAGAAATCGTAGAAAAAAACTTTTTGATTTTTAGTTTTATGAATGCAAATTCTAATTTAACTAATTTGTTCGTTGGTATGGGAGATAGGTTTGGGGAAAGAGGTCTAGAATGGAGTCAAGGGTATGGAAGCCAGGTGCAGGCCTAACCTTCAGATGACCATTTCTACTCAATTCGAGCTAAAAAAATACTACTAAAGTGTTTCCTGTAGTCCTACAAGATGTCCTAGTCCTACTACAGGATGACCTATTTTACGACAGGAAACAGGCCGAAAGCTTAAGGAGGTAAGAAAGGTAGAATGAAGTGTGGGGAAGGTGTATGATGAGGAAATAAGGCATATATTAGGTGCACACTACCCAAGTCTCAGTCTAAGGCTTCAAGTTGGTTAGACTTGTTCAAGGAAAATGTCCACCTTTCTTACATAACAAGAATTTAGATTAGGGTTTGCTGGAATTTGGCAACATAGGTGGAGAAGACTTGGATGAGACAAATGAGATGAGGTCTCCCTAGATATCAGAAGCTCCTGCAACAACATATACTCTTTTCTTCATTTATGCACAACTTCATTTATACATGGAACAAATGAGTTGAATATAGGAAAAACAAAGCTATTAATAGATAATGGCTAAGTTTATGAATGGAAGTGCTTCTAAGCCATAGAGAACTCAAGGGATCAAAATGACAATTGTAGATACTTCTAAGGAATCTAGAGACAATGATCTATTCAACAAGAAACCCTAGGTTATGTAGTAACCAAACAATAAATTTGTTTTTGGGTTGTGTAAATGGAACCCTCAAATCATGATCCCATAAGGGATATGAGGTAAAGGCCACTATCACAAGATTTTATGAAGTGTTTACTATCACTATTGTACCAATGATCTATCTATCCACAAATGGAAGCAAGCTAAGTAATCATCCAAATACTTGTAGATTAAAGGAAACCAAATATCACTTCAAAAGATAACTATGAATGTATTCTAAGTGTACATGTACATAAAGAGGAACCTCTACTACTAGGGTTGGGCCCTAACTCAATGGGTTCAACCCTTTGAGTCACTCAATGCTGGATCAGGGGAATGCTTTTCATTTTAATTAGAATATCAAAAATACATAAGAGTTATCCGTCACAATGTCTATCTCGAAAATGCCTCTTGGCTACCACAAAAGTGGTTGAATCCTAATGAGGATCTAGGCCTTCTTATTTATACAACTGAAGTTACCAACAACTTCCTTAAATTTAGGAGGATTGGTTCCCAACTCGAGATCAACTTGTATTCAACTATCACTAGCTTGGCTACCAATGACCACGGTGGATTGGCTGCTTGTAGCATTGAGCTGACGAGATCTGGTGGAGCAATCTTTGAGTGTTTGAGGCATTAAGGAGGGAGGTCTAGTCTCCTAAAACCCCTCTTTCTTGTCTACTTCAAGTTCCTGCACTAAAATTAGCCAAAATTTCTCCAAATCCTATAATTAATGCACATTATGCCACATGACATAACATCTCATCTTTATCCTTCTCACAAAGGAAAATATAACAAAACATGTAAAGAAATGTGAGAAAAAATGATTTTAATAAGCTCGAGAGTGGTATTATGGTCCATATAATCTGCCTATTGATGAACCCATAACATCGATTAGTCTTGTATGTTAATTACAATATTTGATTGCTTATGCTGGACTACATCCGTTGTGTATATGTGTAGTTGATTAGGCATTTCTTATGCATGTTAATAGTTGCATAAGACAATGTGTACAATGAACTAATGGTTGTTGGCATGCATGAGGTCATAGCATGCATTCTTCATATGGTGTTTCATTTACAACTGGACCCTCACTAGAATGATGTTTATGCGTTGATACGCTTATTCAATATATGTCTATATGTTGTTATGATTATGTCATACATGTATCATGCTGATTTGATGATCTTGCAAACACGGTATCCTCCGTGAATTATGCTAAGGTACATTGGTTATTATAATGTGGTTTATCTGACATATTATGCATTACAAGAAAGAGATCAAATTGATAGCAAGGTGGTAGACTACATAGAATCTCTCTAAGCATCAGATGAGCAACATGGTCTAGGGAACTCATCTGACTTGGAAAACACATCGATTAGATTGAAGGAAGAAATAAGGAGTTGTAAAGAAGACAATGAAAAAATCATGCAATCACAAGAGAAACAAGAAGAGGTGAATGTGATACTACTTCAGAGTTTTTCAGAATTGCAGCAACAAGGAACACTTCAGATCAGCCATGGACATGAGTGATGAACTAATGAGGCATATGGAAGTAGGTATGCTATTAGACACAATTCAGATAGATATGACACAAGAAAATATGGTAGGTTGTTGGATATTCCAGACAAGAGAGTTGATTGACACATGTACTATTCTATTTGTGGTTCTCATAGACATCATGATCATCATCGTCATCATCCTTACAAGAGAAGTGATAGGGGATACTTGCTAGATGAGTTTAAAAAATAAAATTCACCTACCTTTGATGGAGAAATGAATAAATTGTAGGATGCATAGGCATGGTTTGTTGGCATGAATAAATTCCTTGGATTGCATGATTATTTAGAAAACATGAAAGTAAAGATAGCCACTTTCGGTCTCAAGGGTAAAGTAGATATTTGGTGGGAAGATGTGAAGAATGTCAAAGGTATATATGAGGAATATTTGACTTGTAATAAGTTTCAAAGACCTTTCAAGAAGAATTACTTTTCTGAGATGTACTATGATGACAGGGCTAAGGAGTTCTATGAGTTGCAGATGGGTTCTATGATGGATGAGGAGTATACTAGCATGTTTTTGGAATTGTTGAGATATGTGCCTTACCTTAGGGAGGATAATGCCAAGGTTTAGAGATTCATCAGTGTACTACCAATTGTATACATATACGAGATTTATTTTAATGAGCCTATATCATTGGAGGAGGGCATCCAAAAGTTGAAGCATTTTTATGAGTAGTCGATGTGCAAAGTTGTCCCTAAACTTGACTTGAAGAGAAATGACAAAGATAAAGGAAAGTTGCGACCAAAGAGAGGAAGAACTGAAAATGAAAGTGACAAATAAAATATAGTTCCTTACAAGAGATTCAATACAACTGAGAATAGATATGGAGAGAAGAAGACTAGAGGTAGTGATAGAAAACCATTGCAGTGTCAGATATGTGATAAGGATCATCGTAATAGGGATTTTCTGTAGTATTAGAGTGGTGGTACACCCCGGATATATAGTGTTAAGGAGGTGCACATAGTTTGTGACATTGGTCATAACGTTCCTCTAATTTATGTGGTTGTGGACAATAGGAAGGCGTATCATTAGTCATCGATCATTGAGATGGATGGTAAGCTTTGTGATCAAGTTGTTTCTATTTTGATTGATCCTATATCTAACTATCGTTATATTAGTCCTAACCTGATGAATAAGTGTGGTTTGAGAAAAGAAGTGCATTCATAATCTTGGTTGGTACAGTTGGCTATAGGTGCAAAGAAGAGATTTAACTATTGGGTGAGAGCTTGTGTGTTTGCGTTAATGCCTATAGCAACACATTTGAATGTATTTCCATTGGGGTCATATAGTATGGTTTTGGGTATTGTTTGGATATACCTTCACAAAACCAAAGTGGATTTCTCCAACAAGGTCATTGAGTGTGTGGATTATAGTCAGAAAAATAGGGCTTTGCAAGGAAAGGAGAAGCCTACATCATTGAGGATGGTTATCGCTATGCAGTCTAAGTGTAGTTCCATAAATTGTTGTGTGATGTTTGCAATACAATTTTATAGTGGCAAGGGTAAGGAGATTGAGGATGCTGATGTGTTGAGTAGGTACTTAGTTTTGAAATAGTTTCAGGATCCATTACGGTAGGACATTACAAAGTTTCCACCTCATAGGGACATATACTTTTCTATTGAGTTGGTGCTAGGGGAATCTCTAGCATCAGAATCACCTTACAGAATGAGAACCCTTGAGTTGGTATATTTGAAATTGCAGTTGAAGGAAATTTTGGAAAAATGATACATCAGACCTAGTGTATCGCTTTGGGGTGCACCAGTGTTGTTCGTAAATAAGAAATATGATACTCTTAGACTATGCATTGAATACAAGCAGCTGAACAAGGTAACGATCAACAAAAGCTGCCCTTTGCTGAGGATTGATTATTTGTTTGATTAGTTAAAAGGAGCAACAACATTCTCTAAGATCGACTAGAGATCAGGATACCATCAGGTATGCATCAATGAAGAGGATATCTTCAAGACTGCATTTAGTACTAGTTATGGGCATTATGTGTTTGTTGTTGTTGCATTTGATTTGACTAATGCTCCAACTACATTCATGTGTTTGATGAATAGTGTGTTACATCCTTATTTGGATAATTTTGTTATTGTATTCATTGATGAAATAATTATATATTCTAAGAATGAGGAAGAACATGTCAAAAACTTAACAATAGTTTTGATATTGCTAAGAGAGCATCAGTTGTATGGTAACCTCAGCAAGTGTAGCTTCTTTAAGACTGAGGTACATTGCTTAGGGTATGTTGTCTCCAAGGATGACATAGTAGTAGGTCCATAAAAGATAGGGGCTGTCATGGAATGGGGAACTCCTAAGAATGTCAATGAGGTGAGATCATTCATGGTGTTGGCAGGTTACTATAGGAGGTTCATCAAGAAATTCTCACACATCACATACCTTATCACATCATTATAGAGGAAAGGCAAGAAGTTTGAATGAACAAAAGAATGTGAGGCTGTTTTTTATAAGCTTAAGCATTTGTTGACACATGCACTAATGCTAAAGATTCTGGATCTGAACAATGATTTTGTAGTGTGAATAGATTCTTGCAAGAGGGGACTTGGTGGTTTTCTCATGCCAAAAAACATGTACTATGTTATGAGTCACAAAAACTAAATGAGCACGAGAAAAAATATCCAACACATGATCTTCGGCTAGTAGCGATTATGCATGCATTGAAGATGTGGGGACACTATATTCTTGGTTAGAGATTTATACTGATGATCGATCACAATGGGCTGAGGTATTTGTTTTACTATGTGAATCTAAATTCTATGGAAGCTAGACAATTGGATACCATTAGTGAGTTTGACGTAGATATTAGATACATCAAAAGGGAAGGAGAATTGGTTTGCATATGTTCTTAGTAGGAAGGTATAGGTAAATCATATAGAAGTTATGAGCTCTTATGGGATAGAGTTACATGATAGAATTTTGTAGGCAGGACAGTGAGATAAAAATTACATGGAGATTATGCACAGGTTACAACAAAGTATTGGTACAGGCAAAGGTACAGCTGATCAAGATGAGGATTATAATCTCATGGCAGATGGATTGGTGAGATTTAGAGATAGGATATATGTGTTGAATTGCATTGAGTTGAAGAATATTACCTTAAGGGAGTTTCACACCAAACCATACTCAAGTCATCTAGGATATCAAAAGACATTGATGGTAGTTAAGAAGTTGCACTATTGGATGAATCTAAAGAAGGAATTGACAGAGTTAATGGATAGATGCTTAGATTGTTAGTAGGTAAAGGAAGAATGTAAGAATACAGGTGGTCTACCATAAGCTATAAATATTCCGAAGTGGAAATGTGAGGTCATTTCCATGGATTTCATAAGAGGTCTTCTGAGGACAGTGAGGCAACATGATTCTATTATGGTCATGGTCAACAAGTTGAGAAAGGTAGCTCACTTCATTCCGGTAAAGACTTCATATTCAACTAGTGAGGTAGCACGTGTTCATCAAAGAGATAGTGAGACTCCATGGTGTTCCAAAGAAGATTGTGTCAGACAGGGATGCAAAGTTCACTTCCAATTTTCGAACGATCTATTTGCAGGTTTGTGTACAGAGTTGGACTTTAGTACAAATTACAATTTGTAGACAGATGGACAGACATAGAGGGTCCACAGGATCTTGGAGGATATATTGAGGATGTACATGATGCACCAACAAAGGAAATGGGAGGAGTATCTTCCAATGGTTCATTTCACATACAAAAATTGTTATCATGAGTCATTGACGTTGAGTCCTTCTTATGCATTGTATGGATGACATTGTAACACTCCCATCAACTGGAGTGATCGAGTGAACAAGGTAATTATTGGGTTGTATATCTTGGCAGAAATGGAGCAGGGAATACAAGCTATAACGAATAATATCAAGGCATCACAGGATAGATAGAAGAGTTCTGCAGATCAACATAGGGTATTCAGGGAGCTTTTGGTTGGGGAGAATGTGTATTTTCACATCAAGCCCAAAAAAATCCCTTTGAGGATTAGTTCATGTTCCAAGTTGGCACCACATATTGTTGGCCTTTCAAGATACTTGACAAGATTTGGACCAGTGGCCTTTCAACTCACCCTGTCTCCAACAGTGAAAGTCCATGAGGTTTTCCATATTTCATTACTTAAGAAGTATATAAATAATGTTGATAATGTTATTTATTGGTCCATATTACAGGTGGAGCAAGAAAGAGAGCTCCAACTGGAGCCTTAATGCATACTTAGTGGAATCATATCATGCTCAGGAACATACTCAGAGAAAGTTAAAGTGTAATGGAAGCACTTTGGGTCTAAAGAAGCTACATGGGAGAAGGAAGATCAGATGCTCGCCTCGTATCCTCCACTGTTTGCTGGTTGAGGTAAAGAATTTTTGGTTTGATGTTTGGTATATGTTTGGCATATGTTTTAATAATATTTTGGTATATGTATATATATGGATATGGATATAAATATCGCAGTGAGCTAAGTTATAAAGCACGAATAAGTGGTATGATTGTGACCTTGTCATGCTGTCATAACATTTTTCTTTGAGCAAGTCCTTCATTGTAAATACTACAACGAGCTAAGTTATGAAGCTCCATGGGTAGTATGTTCACTTTCTAGTAGTTTTGTTTAGGTCTTGGCATAATTTAACACTGAGGATGGTGTTCCCAAAGGGGGAGGGTTCTGTAACAACCTTAGTGAAAGTTCATGTAATAAATGTTAATAAAGAAACAACTGACCATGGTTAAGGGACATTTATTCCAAGCCGAATGTTGGGAAAATATATCCCAGTGGGCATCAGTGGATGCATGTTTTGGCTAAGGAAAAATGACAAAGGCTAAGGAAAATGAATTAAAAGGCAAAAAGGCACTTTTGGTACATTTAATTATGAAAATAAAGGAAATTAGAAGAAAATTAGGGTGAAAGGTCATAGGTTTCATGTGAGGAGGAAATTGAAGGAAAATAATGGAAAATGGATAAATTAGAGGCCTCATTTATAAAAAGGCTTATGAGGATAACTTGGTAACCTTTTGTCATTTCAAGTTTGGAGATATCTCATTATTTTATCTCTCTGTCTCACTGTTGGTCACTTAGAATTTTCTTGGAGAACATTAGGTTTGGATAAAGGAAGGAAAAGCAGACAAAGGGAAAGGAAGGAAAGAAAGGATCAAGGAAGAAGAGCAAGATCAGGTAGCTTCACTAGGAATACTTGCAAGTAACCATTTTCATGTGTCATTTCCTAGTTGGTTTGGACATGCACGGATTCACATGTTGGTGTATGGTTCTTTTACTGTTAGTGGCACGGTTTTGCCAGGTCATGACAGTGGTTTTCAGCCTAGCCTTTCCTTGTTTTAGATGCCATGGTGTTGGGATGTTTATTTTAGTTTTTGAGCTTTGGTTTTCCATATGGATTTCAAAATCTAGGGAAGAGGGCATATCAAGTTACATTCCCAAAGGCATAGGAATCCCTTGATCGGTTTTGGTGAGATACATGGTAAAGGCAAAGGGAGAAGTCTTAGTTTATGGCCTAGTGCTCTGGGTTTTGATTGTGGTAAAGCCTGAGACACCAGTCTCAGTTTACGCCCTACTGATCCAAGATTGGTTTGGGATAAAGCCTGAGAGACAAGGAGATGGAAAATTCCTCAAGGATAGTGATGGATTCTGATGGCATTCCATGTTCGGTTCGCTTGTGATGGAAGTACCAGTTTTGGTGTGATCACACTTTGATGAGGGTGGAGGTGGTTTAATATATGGATTCCAATGGTTTTTCTTGGAGTGCTTGTTCTATGGGATGCCACATTCAAGATTGGAATATGTCACGGGGGTGATTGGGTGAAAGAGAGATTTGGTTCAGCCATGTCTATGGTTGAGTGGTATGTGGAAGTCCCAAACCTAGTTGGATTTTCCTATGATTAATAAAAGCTAAGTTCTCTTAATTTTTCACATTTTTATATGTGGATTTAATAGTTGTCATATCTATGATATTTACATCATTTAATGATGGATATAAGCACGGTTATGTGACTAGTTCATGTCATGGTTATTTAATGTATTTACTTGTAATTATTAAATGGATGGATGCAACACCTAATTGATGTTATAACAATTCAATGGAGAAGGTGGTGATCATTCTGTTTATGTTTCACAAGTTCCTTTAATCATTTATGCTCTATCTTGTGTCCTAGACCTGTAGGTTGCATTGATGCCAAGTGTTTGAAATAATGTCAGTCCTAGTTGGGGATGATCAAGCTTACCCCTAAGGTTTATTTTTGATTTGCTTATGTTGTCATCATGTCTTTGATTGACTCTGGAGGTTGGAACAAGTTCTGGGCAAAGGCTGGAATTCTGGGCTAGAAAAGTGGCTCAAATCTTAGGTTCAGTTACATAGATCTACTGAGAAGAGTCCAGGGATGCTAGCACATAGGCCTATGAGAGAGATTTTGGCTTTTGGACATTGTGTTTCCTATAAAATGAGAGCAACCATGGATTAAAAGGCTTAAATCATAGGTGGGGCTTAGGGACATGATGTCTAAGAGGCTAAAATGTCTCTTAAGGGTGTTCTTACTGATGTGGATTGATTTGTTTGATATTTTTTGTAAGTTCCATTTCCTTACGGTCACCAAGGAAGTTCAATCCCTTATAGTGACCTCTCATGTCGCATGTTTACCCTGAATGGTTATTTTCTTGGGTGGATGTGGGAGGAAGGGGTGGTTTCAAGAAGTTTTGGGAACTTTCATTTTCAGCCTAAAATTCATCACCTGATCAATTATATGTCAATAAGAAGCTGTTTTTCATATAAAATGGGATTGTTATTAGTAACCCCTTGTCTTTCAATTGGGACACTATTTCCATTACATTAAATAGAATGTTTTATTTTCATAGACAATTATTTCAAAAAATACAATAGGTTACATTGATATCCAAATAGATCACCATTCTTCGCTGAAATTGTTGTTAGTGCTTGAGACACTTCGATGATTTGGGTTATTTGGATGGTTTTTTTGTTCATTCCATCGACTATATCCATCTTCTTGATCTTTTTACATATGCAAACATAAAAATAAAGTAATGAATGTATATACATTGGTGAGAATAAGGAAAATTGAAATAAATAATATACATCAATGTAAATTGAATAGGAATGTACCATAGTAAGAAGTGACTCATAAATTATACATATGGTTTCAAAACCAAGTCTCATGCCTTGTTGCAACAAGTCTTCTCTTGGCATATTTCCATACTTTGTTTCCTGCATATTTTAAACCTCATTATAAATCAGTGATTTAATATAAAGGATTTTTTTGTTTGTTTAGTTATTAACTCAAAGAAGTAAAACAACATAGATACTTACAAATTTCATAATTAATATTTTGTATGCCAACATATACTCACAACCCATATTTAACCCAATGTCAATCAATTCTTTGAATGGCACCTTTTTGTATGTTAGCACCTATTTAAAGACATTCAAGTATGGTTTTTGTAAAAAAACATAAAATATACAAAACAAAAACCTTGTGTTGTTATAAATAATTATCAACAAGTATTCAAAAACTTTGATATCAACCTTTTTTTTCTTTCTTGTCTTGTTTTATGTGCTGAATGAGTTCCATTTTGTTTTCTTTTCTACACTTATATACTTGAAAATTAATATTTAAAGCTAAATTATTTTTTTATATATACAAAACCAATCATGATTATATACATTTGAAGCATGTTGTTGTTGAGATGGCTCCTCCTGTGATGCAATTATGTCCATTTCTTTGACCATCTCATTATACACGTTTTTGGACATTTCTACTGGCATGTTTCACATATCACCTCGTTGACCATTTGGGATTTTCATAATCTTCCTGAAAAATGTAGTAATCGATTTTTATATTAATATATGAAAACTATATATAACAAAATTGATATTAATGAAAAAGGGTTTTTAGCAATATGGACATATAATTCTAAAAAATCATTTTAATTAGGAATATTACCTTTTAAATGATTCGGTTTCATTGTTGTATGATTTTTCTATAGAAAGTCTGACATCTCTCAATGACCATTTCTCTGGAAACACTTCTTGTGGTTTAGATATAATTTGGTTTTTAGAATCATTGGATTTATTTTTTTGTTGTAAGTGGAAAGTATGTCTATATATTGATTCCACTAGATATATCATAGTTTTGTAAAAAAAACCCTTTCATTAACCTCCAACACGACTCTAGATGAGCTAAGAGTGAATTCATGTTCATTTACATGTTGTATATTTTTTCTTTTCTTAGAGCAACATTGATCGTTTTCTTCATTGTTTCTACTTGTACAAAATTAAACATATACAAATTAATAGATTGTTTGAAAAATGTTATCTAAAATTATTAACTATATTATTAATGAAAATTATAAAAAATCCACACATTGAATAGTATTTTTTCATTCACATATTTCATCCACCTGCAATTTTGAATGAGGCTTTTACACTCTTCTAAACATAGATTAGAAATAATCTTATTGACCTACTTCATTTTGTGTTTTTGCACGACACACACTAACCAATACATATGAGTTGAACTTACATATAGTTAAGACATATTAATTTTGTAAAGAATTTACAAGGAACTTGTCTCCTTTGCTTTTTTCAATGTGATATCAATGAGTTTATATTATTATTTTTGTGATTTGACACCTTTTTAGACATTTTATATTAATATACATCACTTATCATTTAATACAGAAGCCATTAAATATATTTTTACATAAATCAATTCCTTTTCTACCAAAAAGAGCTCTGGTGACCAGTGCATTTATTTGAATAAATGCACCAATGTGTTTATGCCATTAAATGTACTCGTCATTTAATTGTTCAACACAATTATTGAAAATTAATTTATTAAAATAAGTATAAATTATGACGGTGTGATTTTTAATGAGAAACACGTTGTAATGACTTAACGATGCTATTTGGTGGAGGCTTATCGATGTGTTATATTACATTGGGAGCATCGATGAACAAAATGGGCAGAACCAACATTGTTATAATATACCAGTGCATTGTACTACATAGGGTGCACCGATGCATTATATTACATTAGCACACCACTAAAGATATATCCACCTTTTAAAAAAAAAACAGTCCCGACAATGTTTGGATCTAATTCAATAAGTGATCCACCTAATTTACATTTCAAACACTGCATATATAGTAAGTAAACAAACCCATCAAATATATAATGCCTAACATGAAAAACCCTAATTGTGAAGTGGTAGAGGTAGTTAAACCCTAAGGTGAGATTTTGCAGTCACATAAGCATGAACAAAGGGTTTAAGATACGTACTGACTTATTTTGTTATTTTTTGAATTTTAGTTAAAATAGGAATAGAGACCATGAAATAATTTACTAGTAAAATTAATAGTAATTTTTTTAATTTACATGGTTTTTTATTTTTTATTTTTTTATGAATTGTGAATAAATATAACATAAATTATCAAAAAAGTTAACAGTAAAGTCAATAATAAAAGTTAAAAAAGTTCTATGCAAGGTTTTGAATGAATCACCATACCTTTCAAATTTTTATCTTTCTATGGTTAGAAAATATTTTGCTTCTCCAAAATGCTCCCATTGTATCTCTCTTGCAAATGACCTCTCTTTTAATTAAACCCTAACAGAAATTTAAAGATTTTTCTTAGTAAAATAGACAATAAAACTTAAAATTTTTACTTTGCAGGGTTTTGAGTGAATCACCATACCTTTCATCCTCAGATCTTATAAATAGTTATGTTGCTCGAAAGTGTTTTGTTGCTTCACATTGCTTTTGGTATGTCTCTTTTGCAAATAACTCGCTTGAAATTTTTGGAAAAATAATCAAATAGTGAATAACTTTTTAGTATTTAAAAGACTTTATGAAATTAGATTTCAAAAAATCAAATGTCACTCATTTTTATATTATTAAAAACAAAATTTGCATCTTTCATTTCACTTTATATGAACATCGATTTGTTTGATAGTGAAGAGAATTTGTTATGAAACCAGCTCAAGAAAAGATAGAAAAGATAGATCAACGCCTTAGAATTCAGCCTCTTCGAGGGG
>APFE030805950.1:91970-103799 GCA_000404065.3 Pinus taeda | reverse complement strand
TGTTATGAAACCAGCTCAAGAAAAGATAGATCAATGCCTTAGAATCAGCCTCTTCGAGGGGGCAACCTCCTTTACATTACATAAATGAACAATTCTTGGATGATACAAATGAAAAGACCTCCTTTCTATATATAGGGGTCTAAGGGCTCATAACATAATCAGAGCCGACATAACAATAATAATGTAAGGGCACAATAATAACAATAGTGGGCTTCTATGGGGCACAATAGTAACAATATGGGCGTACATCAATATAATAAGGGGGTTGTACTAATAACAATAAGGGGTTACACTAGTAGTATAGGGGCCTAACAGAATTTATGCATTTACAATGAAAGTGCACCAACATTGTTGGGGCACCAATTTTTTTCAACGCACTTACATGATACAATTTTTTTTTTTTAATCCTGAAATGATGTGATTAGTATTTTAAGACAATGGTGCAGTTTGTATTTAAATGCATTTGTATTGTAATTGTTATAAGAGAACCAAGATGGTAGAATTCATTTTTATTTTCTAAATCCTCGAAACATGTGCTCACTGTTCTTGCCTTTATTTAAATGCATCAATGTGTTTTTTTACAGGCGAACCGATATGATAACATAATTTTTTATTTTTTGGAATGCTCGAAACTAGTGTGGGTATTATTTGAATGCCCCATTGACGTTATCATTTAAATGCATCGATGTTATATTTTATGATAAGTGCATTGGTAGGGTTTAAAAGCTATCTAAACTTTTATTTTCACATAAAATGGCCTATTAATTTGATATTATCCTTTAGGATGCAACCCGATGAATTGTGGTAGTTCATAGTATACATTTTCCGCTAAAAGCCACCCTATTATTAAAAAATGGTTTGAAAACTATATTGAAAATACGATTATAGATATATGGTTCTTGAGATTAATTTTAGATATGCACACAAAATTTATTTCTAATTTTTCTAAAATACGGAGACAAAATATCAATAATATGAAATCGACAATTCTTCAAATTCCATCTTGTTCCATATTGTTGATCAATGTCCTCTGCAGTTTTCTCCCTTTCCATCTATAATAAATTCAACTTGTATTTATATTTTAGTTATCTAACTGATTTTTTTTTAATCCATGTCAGTTTGAATAAAAATGTATCCAAATTTGCAAGATCCTAATTCAAAATCAAGTTTAGGTGCAAAAGATATTCCTATATTTCAAAAATGTTGGAAGCTCTTATCATGACCAATATATCACAAGCATTTGGTAGATGAAAATCGAAAAGCTCTTCACCCTGCTAATTCAGACATGACATCTTCCAACCACAAACCTCAATCAACAATGGTAATAATTGTTTGGTATAATGTAATTTCAACAAACCAAATACATTAACGTGCTTACTAATATCATTGATATTGTACTAATGAAATTCAATAATTTTTGAAATTAGGATTCTAGTGATGATGAGCAACCCACCTACCATCTTCCAATGGACCCCACTACAACATGAAATCAAGAGAATGATCCATCAAGAGCAAGGCTCAGAGAGGAAGTATATCAAAAGTGGTTGAATCAACCACCTATTCAATTCCCACCACATCCAGATTCACTAGTTAGGAATTACTAGTGAATAGATGAAATAAAATAGAGGTTGGTAGGGATGATTACTTACGAGATACGACTGTGATGGAGGGAATGTTGTTAGATGGATTCCATAATGATGAGCTAGTGGATGATGCTCATATCAATGATACCTTACTCGAAATCATGAAATATTTTTTCACCACCCCTCTCTTTGGACCTGACGATAAGTCAAAGTATACTTAGCTAGGGACAATGATGTTGTTATAAAACTTGAAAGAAAAGCTTGACATGTCAAATGCACATTTCTTGACAATATTGAGGTAATTTACCTACATGATATATCTAGTTTCTTATATTTTTCTTTATATCAAGTGCCTTACCTTTTTCCTTAAAACAGTTGTCTTATTTTGATCTAAGAAAATATGATAGATCATGATATTTGCATGTGAGGAAAATAGAAGTAAAAATAGAGGAAAATGAAGAAAATAGAAGCCTCCACAATAAAAAGGATTCGGAGGATCAATTCACATATTTCTTATTATTATATGGTGTAGCTCTCTCTCTCTATTCTCTCATTCTCTCATACTCTTGCAGACGTAGAGAAATCTTGGAGCATTCTTAGAGCATGATTGGAGCACTCTAGTTTCACTTGGATTGGAGAAATAAGGCAAAGGAATGTAGGAAAGCGCAAGGGGAACAATTGGATCAATGACTATAGTTGGATTACTTTGCAGGTAACAGGTTGCATTAATTTCCTTATTGACTTATGGATGCATGGTGTATGCATGTAATTATATAGATATGTATTGTCATTGCAATGGATGATTGCTTGGATTGACAGTGGTTTCAACCTTTCCTCGCCATCTCTTGATTATAGTGTTATCTATTTTTTTCCAATTGATTGTTTTCTAGCTGGTGCTCATACTTCCTTAAAGTTGTGGGTTTGAACAAATTATCTAGAAGCCCCAGAACAACATGGGTTGAGTTAGTATTCCTAGAGACTAGGTTGAAAAAATGATATAAAGCCCTTATTTGGTTGAGTTACTAGTCCTTGAGATGGGTTGGACAAACGTTGTGGAGCCTTGGAAGGTTGTGGGTTGAGTTACTCATTTTTGGAGCCCCCGATAACTTGGGCACACAATGATATGATTTTTGTTAGTGATGTCTAAACATGAGCTGGAATCACTAGTTGAGGGTTGAGATGGTTTGGCCTCTGGAATCCCTGGTTTGGTTTTGATTTCTTTATTCCATGAGACCCCACATTCGAGCTTGGAATATGGAATCAAGGTGATTTGATGAAAGAGAGATTTGGTTGAGCCCAATCTATGGTCGGGTGGTACATGGAAGTCCCCAACTTGGTTGGAATTTTCATATGTTAATAAGAGTTATTCTTATATGATTATTCATGTATGTTTGTTGGCAATATGTTGGTGATATTATGGCTTGGTTTCCATGGTTTATATGTCAGTTATTTTCTCGTTATATGTTGTTTATATGATGAGTATCTTCTATGGCTCTTGTCATGAATCGTTTAGATATTGATTGGTGATGAATGTATGGACTAATAAGTGTTGTTGCATCTATGAGGAGATGAAATAAGGCCTTGTTAGTGATTCTAAGATTTACTTTAGGATTTGATGATTAGATATGCATTGATGACCTATAACTTACATGTTTTCCATGTGTTTGACGAAATTCCTAGAATGTTTTGGTTAGTCTAGGTTAAGTTTTGAGTTGAGATTGAATGTTTCACTTTGTTTGCATGTTATACATGATTATGAAATGTCTTTGTCAGTTTTAGGTAATGGTTTGGAGGAAGGCCTAAAAATGTGGCACTAATCCTAGGACAAGATGCTTAAAACTAACTAATTTGGGTCACCTAGGTGTGCTTGTGCGTGTAGTTGGAGGACTTCAACTACATGGAGGCCTTTCCATGCATATGGTTTGTGGTTAAATTATGTGCAAAGGAGCCCATTCTCATGGTTGGGTAACTTGGGGTGATTTTTTGGCCCCTAAGTGTCCTTATATCCCTACAAAATGTTCTGATTTGTCCATCGATCATGTTTTGTAGGCCCCACTTACTCAACTAGAGTTAGGAGGTTGGGTCATATCATAGTAACTCTAATATCATGTTTACCATGATAAGGTGGTGAAGCTAGGTAAATGTAGGATGGGTGGTTACATATAGGTACTGAAGCTCTCAGGCTCAAGCACTTGGACTGGACGGGTAAATTGTGTTTGTCATCCTTGCATGTCAGTTGTCTATGTTCTCGTTATGCATGCATTATGATTGGCACTATTGTAGTTGTGTCATCATGTATATGTCGATAATGTTTATGTTGAGATGATTGATATAAGGATTTCATTATATACACATATGTTGTACTAATCCAAATTGATCATGTAAATGAGATAGCCTCCCCTAAAATTCACTTGCCTATGTTCATTATGCTTATATTTGATTGATCTATCATGGTATGTTTGCAGAAAGTAGAGAATCAAAGATGACAAGAAAAATGGCGGACTACAGTTCATGTGATTCTCCCTATATATTAGATGAAAAACATGGTGATGACTGCTCCCCTGACATAGTAGAAACATTGATAATTTTGAAAGCAGCGATTAGAAGTTGTAAGTAAGATAATGATAGGATCATTCAATGATAGTGAATACTTTCCAAGGACATGGGAAAAGGAAGAAAAGGTTAATGTCGTAATCATTCAAAGTCTATCAAATTTTCAAAGACAGGGACTACTTAGGATCTTGCATGGACAGGAGGAAAGGAATAATGGGGCATATGGAATTAGGTCTCAATCATGATGTGGTTTTAGACAGAGGTGACACAATCAGACATGGTAGGTTCTTAGAAACATTTAACAAGAGGGGTAATGACCATGGATTCTATTCTAGTTCTAGTTCAGAGAGACATCATCATCATCACCATCACCATTCATATCAAAATAGTGAGAAGTAGTACTTATCATAGGAATTCAAGAAAGTAAATATTCCTAAATTTTATGGAGAAATGAAGAAGTCAGAGGATGAAAAAGCTTGGTTTCTTGGGATGAATAAGTTTTTAAGATTGCATGATTATTCAAAGAATAAGAAAGCTAGGAAAACTACTTTTAGTCTTAGAGGAAAATCATGCATTAAGTGGGAAGATGTAAAGAATTTCAGAGGAATTCATGAACAAGAGCTACGTTGGAGTGAGTTAAAGAGAATTTTTATGAAGAACTATGATTTGAAAGATACTATGATAACATGAAAAGAAAATTTTGTGAGCTAGACATGGGATCTATGACCAATGAAGGGTATAGTAGCATATTCTTGGATTTATTGAGACATGTGCATTAACTTAAGGAGGAGAATGCAAAGATTCAGAGATTCATTAGTGGGTTTCCACTGTCATTCAAAGACGTGATTGAGTTTGATGAACCTAGATTGTTGGAGGAAGCCAACAAGAACCTAAAGCACTTTCATGAGAAATCGTAGTGTAGGACTAAGTCTAAGAAGGATTGGAAAGGTAATAATAAGGATAAATGAAACTGGGTTAAGAAAAGAGGAAAACCCCAGGATACATATGACAAGGATAATGCAACACCACATAAGAAATTAAATGCAATTGACAAAAGATAGGTATTCCAGTATGAGGAGTTGAACAAGGCTGCTGGAAGGAAGTCGTTATAGTTTTAAACTTGTGGAAAAGATCATCACATGAGAGATTGTCCACAAAATCAGGGTGGTAGACCATATCTCTACATTGCTTAGGAGGCACAGATACTTGGGGGTATTAGATAGAGTATCCCTTTGATTTATGCAGCCTTGGATAATAGATAGGAGGATCATTAGGCATCTATTATCATGATGGAAGATAAGATTTGGAATCAAGTTTTTTCTATTTTGATTGACCCTAGATCTAACTATAGTTATATCACTCACGATTTGGTCGATCAGTGTTTCTTGAATAAATAATTGCATATAGAGTCTTTGTTAGTCTAGTTGGCTACAAATACTAAGAAAAGAGTTCATCGTTGGGTAAGATATTGTGCATTTGAGTTGAACAGTATGTCTACATAAACACATCCAAATGTGTTTTCATTTGGATAAAACAATATGCTATTGGGTATGTATTGTTTATACATTCATAGGACTAAGGTGGATTCATATGATAAGGCTATTGACTGCTTCGATGATGATGGTGAGAATAGAACCTTAGAAGGTAAGAAGAAGCCTACATTAGTGAGAATGGTTACAACTATGTAAGCCAAGTGCAGTAGCATGAAAGAATGTGTATTGTTTGTAGTTTATATTTCAAGTGAAAAATGGAAGAATGTTGAGGATGTTGAAGTATTGAAAACGTATCCAGTTTTTAAGAAATTGAAAGATTTCTTTCCAGCATAGATCTCAAAGTTACTACCTCATAGGGAAGTGGAATTTTCTATTGATTTCATGTGAGGGTAGCACCAACATCAAAGGCACCATACAAGATGAGCACTCCAGAGTTAGTGGAACTAATGCTATAGTTGAAGGAAATTCTTGACAAGGGATACATTGAGCCAAGTGTATCACCTAGGGGTGCACTATTATTCTTTGTGAAGAAGAATGATGGTACTCTCAGGTTATGCATTGATTACAGGAGGTTCAACAAGGTGATGACTAAGAACAGGTACCCTATACCATATAATGATGACGTGTTTGACTAGTTGAAGGGAGCATCAATGTATTCTAAGATTGATTTGAGATCAGGATATTCTCAGGTACACATTAAAGAAGAGGACATGTATGAAAAGGCTTTCAAGACTAGGTATGGGCATTATGAGTTTGTTGTGGTTACTTTTGTTTTGACTAATGCTCTAGCTAGTTTCATCTGTTCGATGACTAGTGTGTTGCATCCTTATATGGACAAGTTTGTGATAGTATTCATTGATGACATATTGATAAATTCTAGAATGAATAAGAGGATGCGAAACATTTGGAAAAAATGTAAAGGTTGTTCAGAGAGCATCAGTTATATGCAAAGTCAGTCAATGAAATTTCTTTCAGACATAATTTCATTACTTCAGGCATGTGGTTTCTAAATAAGCTATATCAATGGATCCAAAAAATATCAGATCCATCATGGAATGGGAATTGGGAAACTCCTAAGAATGTGGATGAAGTCATATCATTCACGGGAATAGAAGGCTACTATAGGCAATTCATTAGGAACTTCTAGTGGATTTCATATACTATTACATCTTTATAGGGAAAAGGAAAGAGATTTGAATGGATAGAAGTATGTGTAACTAGTTTTGAGCAGTTGAGACAATTGATTACAAATTATCCAGTTCTATAGATTGTAGATCCAAATAAAGAGTTTATAGTCTGTATAAATGCTTGCAATAGAGGACTTGGTGGAGTCCTAATGTAGGAAGGACAAGTAGTATGCTACGAATCAAGGAAACTAAATGAGAATGAGAAAAATTATGTGACACATGATCTTAAGTTTACAACAATTATTCATGCATCGAAGATGTGGAGGCATTGTTTTCTTAGAAGAAGGTTCATTTTAATGGGTGATCATAGTGGGCTGAGGTATTTGTTTGACCAACCTAATCTAAATGCCAGGAAAGCTAATTGGTTGGCTACACTCAACAAGTTTGACATCGAGATCAGGTACATTAAGGGTAAAGAAACAAGGTTGCATAAGCTTTGAGTAGAAGAGTGTAGGTAAATCACATAAAAGATATGAGTTGATATGGGACAAATTTACAAGATTTGATCTTATAGGAAAGACAATAGGATGACATGTAATAGTATCTTAAGCACATGTTACAGCATCAGGGCACAGTTGAATATGATTTGGACTATAATCTCAATGTAGATGGTGTTATCACTCAGGTTGTCCCTGTGCTCCTAATAGGGATACGGCCGAGGTAACCACAAACCAATCTTCTGATTGCAAGTTCTAGCCCACTTGCAATCGGAGAGGGCTCTCTCCTTTTGATACAACCTTAGTTGATGATTTTAGGCTATCTTTCTGACTTCAAGGGAATGTTGACTGTGATTGGAAGGAAGGTAGGATTCTCGAACAAAGAGGAACAGTAAGGTGTGATAAGTTTCGAACCATTGGGCATGGAGTCACAGATTGAGGCATGCAAGCATTTTCTTGGTCACAACGGGATACAGAGCGGAATAGCCACACAGGATACAATACTCGGTCTGCTGAAAGTACGGAATGAAAATCAGGAATGAAAGGCAAAGGAGAATCATTTCATCATGCTGACAAAGAGGAGAAGTGGATGAGTGGGATCCCGAAGCAGTTAAGAATTCCTAAGACATGCACTCATATGTGAAAGAAACAGCGTAAACCAGATCATTTAAGAATACAAGCTCATAACTGTTTCTAAAGAAAACATTGAAAAAAACAGAAATTGAACTTAAGGTGTAATGAAACAAATCTTAAGCTATTCTTTTTTCTTGCAATTTAGAAAGGCAAAAAGGTGGTAAAAAACACAAAATTAACCAGAGGAGAAGAACACTTATTGGATCATGTAGAGACACAGGAATTCCGTGATCATTCCTTGGCCACGAAAAACATCAAGTAGTTTCGCAATCCATGCTTTCAGCAATCTTTGATTATGGAAATTATGAAAGTTACAGTGTGAGTCTTTGCTCAGAGAAAATGCTGGAAAGAAGACTGACCAACAACTACTACCAACCAACCAACCCCTCACAACATTGCTTAGGTTGGTATTTATAAACAAAATATCATAAAGACATCATTACAAATGACCTTGACAGGTCTGCTTAGAACTCTTCAAAAATCTAAATGCTGCTGGAATTAAAAGCAAGTAAATCTTTTTGGCTGCGTTGGGGGCAGCTGGATCGGAACAGGTGACGAGGTGGCCCTTGGGGACCAGATGCGGTGCTGCTAGAGTGAATGTGCTTCGGGGCTGCAGTTCGGCTTTGGTGTGAGTTGAATGTGCAATAATTATGATTTGAGAGCTTCAAGTAGTTCCGCTCTCTTTCTATGAATCTGCTGGAAGATATTCAATTTTCTCTTGCTTCGGGCCGCTGCTCAAAATATTCACTGATACACTTTGCTGCTTCATTGATGGCTTCCGCCGTAGACTGATACTCTTTGACACGCTTGATGCCTACTGATTTGATCTGGTACACTTTAAACTCTGTGATTGATCTGCTGTTGTCTTTAAACCGGATCCTTTGGCACGATTGGGCGATTTTCGGGCTCTTTCGACGCGCAATGGGCTCAGAAATCAGAAGATTCCCTGAAGATTCCTTGAAATGGCCTTTTTCCTGTAGCGATGCGCGATTAGCACTAATCGCGCATCGGAAACTGCCTCCGTTTCTTGATCTGGAGCTCCGAAGTGCGATTTTTCTTCCTGCGCGAAGCTTTTTCGGCTTTTCTGGCTCCTGACGTAAGCATGGCGTCGGCTGTACGACAGATGACGTCAGATGTGGGTCCCTGGTACAGAGCGACGTGGTGAGATACTGGACGTACTGTGGTGAACGGACGACGGGGAACGGGGGGGAATTGGTTTGGAGACTTGGCGCTTGCGACTGCCGATCGTCGATATCGCAATATCGCATCGGCGGGGACGGAGAGGTGAAATGGATTGGACACTCGGCATTTGTGATCGCCGATCGCCGATATCGCAATATCACATCGGCGGGGAACGGATGGGTGATGATTTTCACGAAGATGAGAGTGCGAAGGTGCGATGCGAAACAACTTTAAGGAGGAAAGAGCAGGTAAGTGGGTGTGAAGGGTACTTGAGGTTTCGGAGGGGTCCGATTACCTCGGAGAGATTTTATACTTTGGAAGGAGTCCATCATATCTGGGAGGTGGTTTGGGAGGTTAGGGGTTCTTATGGTTATTTTTCAACCAGGGGGAGGGATATTACATAGGGGGATTTTACTTGATATTAATAAGGGGATGGGGAGAAATAATGAGCTAAATAATAATGTTAGTGGTTAATATGGAGATGGTAAGAAAGCGCTAAGTTCGGGAGAGCTTAGGCTGTTACAAGGGGGCAGGACCATACTTTGGGAGAAAATATGGAACAACTTTGAGTAAAGCAGATCTTTACTCAAGCTAGTGTTATGGAGATGATGGAACTTAAGAGGTGTCAAGCAGATCTTGACCTCTTTTGGGAAGTTAGTTAATGATTGGGAAAAACATAGCAGGGGAGTCAGTTATACCTCTTTTGAGCTTTTATGCTTACAAATCCTTGCTGATTATGTTCTGCATGATATGATACCTGAAAACCTGGAACTGGTAAGCAATTCAATAACCTCAGAACTACCTACCCAGCCTACCTGCCTAGCATTTTTTCTTCTTTTATTTGGGGGTGCACTTAGACTTGCAAACCCGTCATTCATTTTTCTTTTCATGCTTTCCTATCTACATACTACCCTTATTTCTTCTGGAGCCCAGATTAAGCTGTTGGGCTCCTCTGCTTCTCTACATATCTAAGAATCTGCCAAGATTAAACTGTTTGGACAGATTTACAATCTCTATATTCTAAAACAGGAAATTTAAACCTAGGGAGACCAAGATTAAACTGTTTGGACCTCCCTTTAACTAAAAAAAATAGCGATACCGGGATAACTTTACAAAATTTGAAGGCAATTGGATGAACTTGAAGTAGCCTTCTTCATTTGGAGACTGTTTGAGCAAATATGGAGCATTGTAGCAGGCAAGGTACGACATATTTGGCCTGTGAAATGCCAATCATGAAAAATGAATACCTGCTGCAGCAGGAAGCTAACAGTGGCTCCACTCGGGGATGGCTTCTACTTGTGAGAAGTCAAGAACAACAGGCTAGAACGCCTTGGTTTTTAGTTTCTTGCTGTCCTCTGCAAAACTTATTTTCTCCGGCCGCTTTATTCCTTCTACCTACCTACCCTAACCAGCAGTTACTTTGCCGTTAGGTAAAATCAAACAACCAGTGCAGCCATTTAAGCAACTATGAAACGAGACAAACTTGCTGACTGATTATTTCTAAATGCAAAAGCATCATCTAGGCATATGCTTTTACAACCAAAATTGTGGCCTCCATTACTTGCTGCTGCAGCATATGGTCTTCACTGAGGAAACACGTTAACAAAATTTTGTTAAGCCAAAGTTCCATGTAATCTGCGATTGGATCAATGAACTTACCCTATGAGAGAACTTCTTCTACCTCTTCTTGGACAGACGGGGCGGCTGCGTCCTCGGTGGTAAGCCTGGCAGTTGACCGTTCTGTCTTGTCAATAGAATCATGCAGAGTTTGTGAATTAGCAGGTAGCAGCATCTTCTCCTGAGTTGAGGACGGGAGACTTTGGCATGACTCAGGATCCTTTAGGTTGGAAGGAGCAGCTACATCTTCGGTAATGACCCTAGCCAATGATCCTTCTGTCTTTCCCTTGGAACCCAGATCACACAGAATCTCCAGGTCCTCAAGCAATAGTGTTCCCTGCTGAATAGGGGAATGGAGGCTTCGGCATGATTTCGGGTTCTTCAGGTCGGAAGGAGCAGCTACATCTTCGGTAATGACCCTAGCCGATGATCCTTCTGTCTTTCCCTTGGAACCCATATCATACTCAAACTGTAATTTAGGAGACAACACTATTTCCTTGTGGACTGGAGGAGGAAGATTTTGGTAAAACTCTTGGGGGTTGCGGAAATCATAAGAATGACTTTGAGCTCCCAAGAGTTCAATTTCACTCTCATATTTTTCCATAACAAACTCAAGGAAAAGTTTATTCCGGCTGCCTGGTATTTTTGACAATACCACTCTGAAAAATTCTTCATTAAGCTCAAACTATGATAAACTTTCTCTGCATTTATCTAAAGCTTCCTCTATCGGAAGTTCCTCCCAGGATTCAGTCATTTTCTCTTGTTGTTAATACATGGGGTAATAGGCTGTAACATTTGGTTCGTTCCTCAGTGGAGCCTTTGATTGAAATTGAAGAGGAGTCGCTAGGTGGATGTCTAGACTCTGAAGTGCCTGACCTCTGTCCACCATCAAAGATCAGAACTAAGCGTGACAAGCTTTGAAAAACAGGAGCACTTCCTCCAGTGGGGTTTAAAGATGAACAGAGCGCTTGAATCCCCAATGGAGTGCGCAGATACAGGTCGACCGAGGATTTTACAAGTCGGTTTCTTCCTCTGTAGGGCTGCAGACTGGTTGCATTGATTTATCTGAGGAGGTCCCCAGTGGAGTCGCCATTATGTTATCACTCAGGTTGTCCCTAGGCTCCTAATAGGGATACGGCCGAGG
>APFE030805950.1:56957-79468 GCA_000404065.3 Pinus taeda | reverse complement strand
GAATATGGAGGAAAACTCAAATAGCTTTATTGATAGAAGTAGTAGAAGAGAGGATTACAACCCATTGGTATGACCCAGTGCCATCCTCCCAGCATGAAAGCCCTCTTCACCTCACGAAAAGCTAGATCACCCAACACTATGATGTTTCACAGAGAAGCCAATAACACTTCCTTACAAAATACAAGATTCTAGCCCCTAGATCTCTACGATGAGGGATCCATATATAGATATTTACAGGTGCATGAGTCGGCTTCTGGGATTTTGATTAGTGTCATTTCTCTAATAGTTCTTTGTTCCACTTGGATATTTCATGATCTCTTACTCATCCCTAGGCGAATTCATAGAGGCAAGTGTCAAATGGAAAGTTTCAAGAAGATCCTCTGGGTTTTCACCTAGCCAACTGCCTTTTCCATTTGTCTACTCTCACTCATCACACCCCATAGAAGGGATTTTTAGTATGCATCGCACTTTCTGCATGTAGTAGGTGAGATACATCACACCCTTAGCACTAAGCAGTCTGTATGGTCCAGTTTTGACCAGTTCTGAGTAGTTTTTTAGGGAGAACTTCTGGGAGATGATGTAATAAGCTGACCTTGTTCCTTTAGGGTATGAAACAACACTTTTAGAGGCTTAAAAGCCCTTGGTTTATGGACATATGATATTGGTGTTGCATTTCCCAAATATGTCTATAACATCATGGTGTTGTGGGTTTTGTTACACTTGATTCTTTTCTAATTGTTGCTCATAATTTATTATGGGTATGGGTTGGAACAAATTCTATGGATGCCTTGGAGAAACTTTGCTTGAGGAGAAAATAGGGTTGAGTTAGTAGTCCTATAGCCTAGGTTGTAAAAACTCTCTTGAGCCCTTGGTGGGTTAAGTTAGTTAAGTTACTAGTCCTAGAGCTAGGTTGGGTAAATGCTTTGGAGCACTAGAAGGTTGTGTGTTAAGTTACTAGTTCCTAAAGCCCTGAATAGCGTGGGTAGTGACTGATTAGGTTAGTGTTAATGATTCCTAGACATGATGTGGAATTGTTAGTTGAGGGTTCAGGTGGTATAGCCTCTAGAAGCCCTAATTTGTTTTTGTTTGGTTTATTCCATGAGATATCACATTCATTATTACAATATGGCGTATGAGTGATTGACTGAAAGAGATATTTGGTTCAGTCCAATCTATGGTCTGCTGGTGTGCAAATGTTCCTAACTTGATTGGATTTTCCTTATGTTAATAATAGCTATTCTTCTATAATGATTGATGTATATTTGTTGGCAATATGTTGGTGATATTATGGTTGCGTTGCATTGGTTTATATGTAGGTTATTTTCTCATTATATGTTGTTTATATGATGAGTATCATCTATCGCTCTTGTAATGAATTGTTCCACAATTGATCGATGATGAATGTATGGACTAACAATTCATTTTTCAGCTATGTGCAGAGGGCATAGGGCCTTCTCAGGGATTCCTATATGAATCTCAAACTTTTACGATCATATATCCCTTCATGAACTATAGCTTACATGTTTGTCACATGTTTGATAAAATGCCTAGTATGATGTGGTTAGTCTAGGTTAATTTTTGAGTTGATATTGAATGTTTAGCTTTGTTTCCATGTTAGAAATTATTCTCGAAAGTCTCAGTCAATTTTTGACGGTGTTCTAAACACAGGCCTGAAAAGGTGGCACTGATCCTAGGACAACATGCTCAAAACTTCAGAATTTGGGTCACAACCACACCTATGCGATCTAGTTCATGTGGTCGGGGGCCTCCAACTGCATGGAGGCATTGTCATGCATGTGGTTGAGGGTTAAAGTGTGTGTAAAGGAGCCCCAAGCAAGGGTTAGGTCACCTCGGGTGATTCTTTGTCCCCTAAGTATCCTTGTACCCCTATGGAATGTTGTAAGTTGTCTGTCGATGGTCGATTGTAGGCCCCAATACCTTGACTGGAGATACAACGTTGGGTGATGTCATAGTAGCTCTCATCTCTTGTTTACTCTTGTAGGTTGGTGAAACTCGGTAAATGTGTGATGGTTTGTTACAAATTACATTTTTGTTGATATTTTTATATACGTAACACTATTATTTACATATTAATTGAATTTTCTACAATTGTTCTAACCTTCATGGCCACTAACGCATCGACCTATAAACAATAATTTCATAGGTCTTGTAATAAAAGGGGATCATGGATATAAGTGTAGTGGACCTTCTCTAAAGGCTATGTGATCCAACCACCTACAAAATATTGTTTATGACTAATCGAGAGTATTCCTCCTAGAAGAGCACCCTTACAAAAGAGAAACATTTGCTTTGAATGTGAAACTAGAGAGAATGCAAAGTCCTGAAATAATGAAACCAACTGAATGAATTATCGCATATGAGAGAGAAGGATAAGGATTTTGTAGAGATTTTCAACTCAAATAGGGAGCCTACCTTTAATGATCAAGAATTCTTCAACACCTATGTTGAGAATTTTCCCATTGAGATGAAATGAAATTTTTATTTTATGAACTCTCATATTGGGAGCATTTTAAGATTGCCCACTTACAAGATCCCATGCATATATTTAAAAATATTTTCTCATCCTTGTGGAGGAACACATCATCAAAATAAAGTGACACATTGGTTGTTAAGGGAGATCTTATTTCTTCAACAACTAAAAAGAAACATTGGCCAAGACAAGAAACTAGAGAAGGTGTTGTTCCCTCCTAGTCTTTCAAAGAAGGTGATGTCCCATGGATTTTAAAGAAATATGATCTATCTTTGGAAAAGGAATTTATAATGACTATGAGGGTGCCTTGTTTATATGGGTCTTCACTACAATACTAGTTCACTGTGGAAGACCATTTGTTGGGGTTAAAATTGCATGACCATTTGAAGCTTCTAAGGGTACGTATGTCAAAAACATGATTTTATTATTATTTTTGGATATTTTATAATTAATTTTTTATAATGTACTATTTATTGTGTAGTGTCATTATCCTCTCCTTGGGTGTGGGTGTGTGAACCATGAATGCCCCCAAGACGTATGATGTTCCATATCTAAATTATATGCATTTGTACATTTGATCACATCAAAGGGGATCCATATGGCTAGCATTCCATAGTGGCATCAAGATATAGCTGAGATTATTTATATGTTTGAGAAGCAACTTATGACGATTTTCATGGACTTGCACATTCATCTTATAATTCATCGAGTAGATGAGGTTGAATTAGGTGGGGTGGTTTCTTGTCATTGGATGTTCTTTGTAGAGAGGTACATGAAGAAATTGAAACATTTTGTTTGAAAAGGGGAAAAATCGAGGGGTATATAGAAGAGGCGTATATTTCATCATTATTTCTATTATACTAATCAATACATTAACTATATTGACGAGAAACTAGGTGTGGTGATTTGGGACGATGAAAGAGATGAATACAAAAGAGAAGGGGAGATTGTGAAAATGAATGGAAAGAGATGCATGATAAAGAGTATGTGGCTTATGATTTGTCAAATTTATGCACATTAGCTATTCACACTGAAATTCATACTAGTCCATATTTTGATCTTATATGTACTATATATATATAAATATATGTTTGATTTTGTCAGTGAATTAAACTATTGAAGCCATCCGCAAATTCAATATTTACAATAAGGAGGTGACACAACCATGCGTCACATTGTACAAGTAGAAGAGGAGGAAATGGGATAGTGACAGGAAATAATTCAAATGGTTGAATGGTAGAAGCATGCCTTATCCTGATCATTGAAAAGAAAATATGCCAATGACATGCGCTAAAATTTGGTTGTTGATCAAGTGAGAGAGAAATATGGTGCATTTGGTCATTACCTACATGTTGAAGATGATGCGCTAAACATAAATATTGTGTGCAACAACTCAGTAATTATAATCTCTTTTTTACATTTTTTACTTCATATTACACCTTTGAATTGTAACACACACACACACACACATAAGGTTATTAGACACATGATCTTGTGATTTTTTCACTTTTTTATAGGTGCATTGGTTCCCATCTATGTGGGCATAGGGGCATCATTTTCACATAGAGGATACTGATGATGGATGCACGAGACAAGACTGTGGATTGGAAATCAATTTTGACAAATCTAGTCATGCTAGCCATGGAGATTAAAAATAATACAAGGGACGTTAGGTTACAATAGAAAGAAACAAGGGACCATTCAAGTGGACCTCTCTTCATTTTAATTTGTTAGTTTTAGGTGCAAGTGGTGTGACACATCTGATCGGAATAACGTAAAGGAAGATCGTGATATTGGATCGATATTTATCAACTTTCGAAAGATGTGGCATAAAGCTAGGGAGCCTTATGTTTTCTCAAAGCACTACAACTAGGTGTTTTTTACACAAATGTGCTGGATAGGGATTTGTAGTTCATATTAAGACATGACCCTAGATCAAAACATATTTTTGAGAGAAACAAAGTTATCATGCCAGGCGAGGAAGATAATCAACATGATGACAACGAAGTATAATATGTACTGGTTTTATTTCATCATTTATACTATTGTTCTATGTTTTTGACTTCTTTATTTTTCTATTTATATTGTTTTTTTATTCATATTGTTGGAATTTTATATACTTGGTAACATTCACAATGTTTTTACATGCCTTTTTTGCAGTGGAAACATTTTTACAGTTAAAACTAACTATTTCGAGTTGTATACAATATCTATGATAATAAGTATTCAAGGTCGCAATCCTTCTCAAATACGAAAATGAGAAGAATATAACTAAAATGAAAAAATAGTGAATTTAGAAACAACATTGAATATTTATTCACAATTTAGATACTCATTGGTTTATTAATCAGTTCACATGTCCATTTTGTTGGCATTATGGTGTCCATGGATCTAGCTAGCTGACGTTGGCATGAGTTAATGATTATAACTAGCTCATGTTGGCATTGATTTCAATCACTTGTATACAAGATGATGTATGGATGTCTTTATTGTAGCATGGTTGCAGCTAATTGTATCATAATGAGATGATTGTGTTGGCATTGATGTAAACTTGATGAGGTCATGTTCTTATGTCAACCTCATGATGATGTAGATGATGGAGCAGTTGTTATGTGTTAATATGTGTTAGCATTGATATTGATCCTATTATGATGAAACACTTATGTTGGTCATATCCTAGTATTGATTTGGTTGATGATGCTACTACAAGGGAATTATATAGACTACATGTGACGGTGATGGTTGATGGCATAACAATTGAGTTGTGAACTAGGTCTTCATTAGTTCTTCATGTTTATGCTTTCGAGGATGAATTATTGTAGTGATGTGATGGATTGATGATGGTACTACATACGTGTTTGCAGGTTTGTATGGAGGCATTGCAACTTGTGGAGATGATTGTTGGAAAATTTGAGTACTTGTTGCCACTCTTGCCAACATTTCTTGTTGGCCTTCAAGCTCATTTGGAAACAAAACTTGGAAGACATGATTTAACCAATTTAAGATATGTTAGAGGCTATGGAATGTTGCAAGTAATACTGAGAGGGGGGTTGAATCAGTATTATCAGATCAAGCATTTTTTTTTCATAATAAGATTTATGTATGCTACTTCAGCGAGGGGAACTAGCGTGTACATGCAACTGTCTTTAAGGCAACCAATATTTATGTAGTAAACTTATGATTCAGATAATTCATCATATGTTGATCTTTAATTAGTGCATCACTACTGCATCAATCATTAAACAGTAACCATGTGCACCATAAACATAATAAACCATTACACATAAGGAACAAAAATGAACACCAAGATTTAAGATGGAAACCCAATGTGGGTGAAAACCACCTGCTGCTGTCATCTATGTCTTCTTTTAATAATAACAAAATATGTTTAAAATCTTGTATTGGTGCAAACTCATACCAGTACGGAGGCTTCTACCTGCAGAAGGTTACAACCTTCTCTCATTCTCCAACTTCTACTCGAAGGGAGCTACAACCCCCTAGCTCTTGTACTAGCCAATATGTTTACTAGTACATAGGTGCCAGCCTACAGAAAACTCCACTCTTCCACCAGGGAGCATGTTTCACGAATTTTCAGACTGGATTCTCCTGCCACATATCAAGATATATGAAGACCTTGACTCATCAATAACCCATCAGAAATTTAGAAACTCAAGCTTCATCAACCAACATGCAGTTAATCTGAAACAATCAGATCACTATCATCAGAACACTGTGCTAAATCCAGAAACCTGTATCAACATTAAGAACCAACTGAAACCTCAAAAATTCATGTTTCAGATTGTATAAACTACTTCAATGATGAAAACCTGCATGTATGTGCTATTTCCTTCAACCCAACCTTTGTATACCTATAAAGATTTTGAATCACAAAATCTATGAATGGAAAACTGTACCAACCAGTAGTGTACTAAACATCTACTATCAACTTGCAAAACTTTACACAGGCAGGCAATAGAAAAAACTTATTCTCACTTATACAACCAATCAAATATCAACCTCCTTATGCATTCAAATTTACATTCAGAACTAAGAGGACTTCACTGATGGACAACAGTAAAATAGCAACAGTAATAAATCAACAATACTGATCTGATAGATCAGTCGTCTTTGAACCTTAAGCCTTTCTTTTGTATATGCTACTTGAAAGAACAAAACTTGTGTGTATACACTCTTTTACCGAGATGAACCTTCATACAGATTTGCAAATATTTACTCAGAACTTTGTTGCAATTCCAAACTTCAGACAAACACAGATCATTATAGATAACGAACAAAAAATATGAAAAACATCAGATCTAACCTCAACCAATATCAGATCATTCAAGAATAAGTCATTTGAGGTGTCATGATCCTGATCCAATATTGAACCCAAGGTACACATAAATATTTCAGAGCTAATCCAAAACACAATCTTGTAACTTAAACTATACTTCAGATAAAAGTATTCCTTAGAGTCTTATTCACTTGCACATCTGGCCATATCATCCTCTCTTCTTTATATAGTTGTTGGCCTTTCTCAATACCATGGACCGAATACTTTAGACTAAATGCCTAGGGTCAATATCATGGTCCAAAGATACCTTTGACCAAATACCTCAGACCAAAACCATGATTTGCAACATGTACACGCTTTTCCTTCTATGAGAGTTTGTGTGTACGTTATACACTATTTCTATTCTAAGTACGTGCGTGTATACATTGCTTGGACTAAGTGAACCTATGTGTATCTCTTAAACTGCTCTTACATCATCTTCCTCCTTCAAATTCTTTATTTTGATCAATAGACCTTAATTCCATCTTCCTGATCCTATGTACAGCTGCGCTATTACCTCTGAATATTCCTATTGCCCTCTTATCAAAACTGAGTTGACCTGTAGAGTTGCCATTAAGGACAATACTTGTATCATAATGCCAACAATCTCCCCTTTTGGACTTGATGGTAACCATGATGGTGTTGACTGTTGCAAGCTGTAAAGATTGTTAGAGATACCATACACTACCAAAATAACAAAATACTCTCCCCCTTCGACATCGAGGGTAGAGGGCAGACCACTCCACTCTCCTCCTTTGCATGATGCTATCCATACTCCCCCTGAGTACAAGTCGAGTCTGCAAAGATATGATTCAATATAATAACATGACACTATTATGAAAATAGCTCACAAAAATATAGAAAAGATAGATCAATGCCTTAGAATTCAGCCTCTTCGAGGGGGAAGCCTCCTTTACATTACACAAATGAACAATTCTTGGATGATCCAAATGACAAGACCTCCTTTCTATATATAGGAGTCTAAGGGGTCATAATATAATCACAGCTGACATAACAATAATGATGTAAGGGCACAATAATAACAATATGGGGACTACGTGGGTACAACAATATAATAAGGGGATTGTACTAATAACAATAAGGGGTTACGCTAGTAGTATAGGGGCCTAACATGCCCCTATCCTTCAAAAAGTGTTGTCCTCAATGTTTGAGTAGTTCTTGATACTTCTGTATAAAATTCTTGTCCTCACATGTGGAATCTTCAGTGGGTATGTTCTTCCACTTGATGAGATACTCTGAAATTGATCAATTCCATAGCTGTCAAGTTCTTTTCTATGTGACTACTCTAGGTTCCAATATGATATTTCCTTCCTCTTCAAGTTCTGGAAATATTGTTTGAATTGCGATCTTCTACAACTTTTGAATGAGTGACCACACTTCTTCATCCTTCTTCCATTCATCCCTTGCTTCATTTATCCAATCTAGTCAGATAATAGAAATAACAAAAAACAATGCTTCCACATCCTCATCCTTTCTTAAGAGTGCATCTGCAACAAGAATTTTCTTCTCTTTTCTATAGATGATGTTAAAGTCATAACGAAACATATTTGTGACCCATTTTTTCTATTCTTCTAAAGATAATATTTGTTATAAAAAGTATTTAAGACTATCATGATCCATTTTTACCTTGAAGTGTCTTCCCATTGGGTAAGGTCATCATTTCTTAAGTGCTTGTAGTATTGCCAACATTGCCTTCTCATAAATAGCTTGCTTGAGATGTGGCAGTAAAAATAGCCAATCACCTACATCAAAACTTCTTTCACTGCGAGGTTGATCTACCCATTGTTTCATTCAATTCTACACCAAAGTGGCATTATCCTTTAAAAGTTGGAGAACTTGTTGTTGATGCACAACATGATCTTTCACTGCTTGAATATTTTTCTTCTTGATATATCCTTTTATCTTGAGAGTTTGAGAAGTCGTAATTTCTTCCAATGCATTACAAGATATGGTTGGATTCATTTCTTGATGCTCGATGTGATCTTTCACTTCTTGAACATTTTTCTTCTTGATATGTCTTTGTATCTTGATACTTTGAGGAGTGGTAATTCTGTCCAATGCATTACAATATATGGTCGGATTCATTTCTTCTTTCTTGATGTGATCTTTCACTTCTTCAACCTTTTTCTTATTGATATGTCCTTCTATCTTGTGAGTTTGAGGAGTGGTAATTCTCGCCAATACTTTACAAGGTATGATCAAATTCATTTCTTGATGCTCGATGTGATCTTTCACTTCTTGAACATTTTTCTTCTTGATATATCCTTCTATCTTGAGAGTTTGAGGAGTGGTAATTCTTTCCAATGCTTTACAAATGTTTGTATTAATTTCTTATTTCTCTAGGGTTGGTTCCTAGTGTATATCCTCTTCTTTTGATGTTTCTTGATCCTTTTCTTCCTCCTCTTCACAATCTATGTAAAATAATTTCTTCTCATCATACTTATGACCTTTAGTGTATTTGCTATCACAAATGTAACAAAGTCCTTTTTCTCTTTTTTCTTCCAATTGTTGTCATCTAAACCTTGTAGGTTGTGGAAGGCTAGAAGAAAAACACTTCCACATTTGTAGTTGTGAGTGGTAGGATTCCTTGTTTCCATAATTCAACTTTCAATTTTTCTGGCCAACCTGAATGCCTTCTCTGATGAATCAGGTTCCCAAAGACAAACCTCATGTTGAATGCTATCCTTTAAAGTCCCTATGAAGACATCAATCCTTTCCTTCTCTAGAATATCATTTACCCTTATATTCAATTGTTTGAAATCCTCAATGTGATCTACCATTGAAATATTTTGTTTGAGATTTATCAATTAGTTAAAGAAGGTGTTATTCTTTGTATCCTCATAATGTGCTATCATTTCTTCCATGAAAATTGGCCAAGTGACAAGTGCTTTATGAGAACACAACCCTTTATACCATAAAAATTGATCTAGTTCTAAATATGAAGATGCAACACATACGTTTTGTAACAGTCGCACCTCATGTAGATCAAAAAATTGCTCCATATGTAGTATCCAATTTACCAAATCCTTGCCATCAAACTTCCTCATCTCGCTTTTTCTTGATTTTAGGAGCTCAATCTTGAAACTACTGTAACTTTGTACGTTTAGATCATTAAGTTCTGAAATATTGGTCTATAATAGCCCTCTGAGTCGTGTTTCTAACTCCACAAGTATAATCACAATTGGATTCCTAAAGAAAGATCTATTCCCAATATACCGTGATGACCTAATTATAGACTGGTTCAGTAGAGCAAACTTGTATGACGTGATGCGGGTCACTGTTTCAACCTTAGGTTCTGAAAATGATTCCCAAACAAACTACAGTCTACCCCCTTTTTGTAACTTCATACGAAAATTCAATCCGATGCTCAAAGCAAAAGTTATGATGATTTTCCCAAGGTGACCTGTTTTGAATGTAATTTGGGGGTCTACAAAAACTCTAACTTCCTTAGATCATATCTCCAAGAATATAGCAATACAAAATATAGTATTCGGACCGCAGGTTCAATGTGATCTCTTCTCAAATGGGTTATGCTTTTAGCTTCTAAAACATCGTAGAAAAAAGGTATAGTGAAAATTCCATGATGGCGTGTTTCAAGCAATGAAACCCTAGAATCCAAAGCTCTGATACTAGATGTTATGAAACCAGCTCACAAACAGATAGAAAAGATAGATCAATGCCTTAGAATTAAGCCTCTTCGAAGGGAAACCTCCTTTACATTAGGAAAATGAATAATTATTGGATGATCCAAATGATAAGACCTCATTTCTATCTATATGAGTCTAAGGGGTCATAATATAATCATAGCCGACATAAAAATAATAATGTAAGGGCACAATAATAACAATAGTGGGCTTCTATGGGGCACAATAATAACAATATGGGGACTACATGGGCACAAAAATATAATAAGGTGGTTGTTCAAATAACAATAAGGGGTTACACAAGTAGTATAGGGGCCTAACAGACACTATAACTCAATAAAGTGAGTATGACCTCGCTATGACTACGAACTCATACATACATCAATAACCCAACCAATTGGGGATACACCATATTTGACTCATCTACCAAACCAAGTGGGGATATTCCAAAGTTTATACATGACAAAAATACAACAATTATTACATCATCCATCCCAAGGATATTGGGGAAATAAATTACATCATATGACCAATAGAACTCATTGAAATATAGACAATGGCAGAAGAAGTTATATCACACTAATGACTGATGAAACTAAGAAATAGCTGAGTTCAAAAACCATAATGCCAACAATGTCGAATGTGAACATCCCCCCTGAACCTGTGCTACCACTGTTTTGTTTTGTTAGAAAAACATATACACGCTTTCAGCCAAGGCAACCCATGTGTACTCGCGCATATACTTCATGAAACCAACATGTAGTAAACTTCCTCTGAAAACTTGGATTTAATAGTAGGATGATGTAGCAACAACTCCCAGATTTTGTTTGAGATATTCAAATGTTTCTCTGGGTAGTGGTTTAGCGAATATATTAGCAACCTGTTCTTTTGAGGGGATACACTTCAATTTCACCTTTTGTTCAAGCACTTGTTCTCTTAGAAAATGGTACTTGATGGGTATGTGCTTGGTCTTGGAGTGCATGAGTGGATTCTTTGAAATACTGGTGGAACTTGTATTATCACATAGAATGGAGATGGTTGGAGTACATGTTATTTGAATGTCTTGCAAATTTTGCATCATCCAAAGTAGTTGTGTGCAACAAGATGTAGCAACCACATATTCTTGTTTAGCTGTAGATAAAGCAATTAAACTTTGTTTCTTTCTAAACCAAGACACTAACATGTAACCCATATAGAATCACTACCGCTAGTGCTTTTTCTATCATCAACATTTCCCAACCAATCTGCATCTGCAGATGCATGAAGAGTAAGATTTGCATCTCTAGGATACTACAGTCCAAAGTCCTAAGTTCCTTGAAGATATTTGAAAATTCTCTTGACTGCCTGAAGGTGTGATTCCTTTGGATTTGCTTGGAATCTTCCAACTATGCCTACTACATGCATGATGTTAGGTCGGCTACCTGTTAGATAAAGTAGATTGCCAATCATGGATCTGTAAGTTGGTTGATGTACTGTTGTTGATTCATCATTTGGTCTGAGACTGCATCTTGTTACCATTGGAGTACATACAGGTTTAGAATCTTCCATTCCATACTTTTTCAAGACCTGCTTGAGATATTTGGTTTGTGAAAGAAAAATACCATCTTTAGTTTGCTGAACTTGTAGACCAAGAAAATAGGTAAGTTCACCAAGCAAGGACATTTCAAATTCTTGTTGCATTACTGAAGAAAAATTATAACTCATGGATTCTTCATTGCTACCAAAAATGATATCCTCAACATAAACAATAATAATTAGCAATTAATCATTTTCAATCTTTGTATATAAATTGCTATCTATAGAGCCTTTTTGTAAAACCTTGTTGGTGTAGATATTTGTCAAGGTGGTAATACCAAGCCCTTGGAACCTGTTTCAGACCATAGAAAACCTTTTTGAGTCTACATAGAAGCTTTGCATCATTTCCAAGAATTAATCCTTCTGGATTTTCAATTTAAACTTCTTCTTCTAAATCTCCATTAAGGAAGGCTGATTTTACATCCATTTGGTATACTTTGAATTTTCGAAAACGAGAAAGAGAAAGAAACATTCTTATGGCTTCAAGTCTGGCAACAGGTGCAAAAGTTTCTTCAAAATCTATACCTTCTGGTTGAGTATACCCTTTACAAACATGTTTTGCCTTATTTCTAATGACATGTCCATTTTCATTTAGCTTTTTCTTGAAGATCCATTTAGTTCCTATAATATTTTTATCATGAGGTCTAGGAACTAATTCCCAAGTGTCATTTCCTTCAATTTTCTCAAGTTCTTCATCCATGGCCTTGACCCAACATTCATCTTTGCATGCTTCATTTACATTTTGAATTTCGGTGGAGATAGTAATGCTAGATATCTTGAGGTCCTTGTAATAGTTCTTCTTGTCTATACACCAGCCTCCCTTTCTCCTAAAATTTGAGTTTCTAGATAGTTTTTCTAAATATACCTAGACG
The DNA here is from genome assembly GCA_000404065.3 of Pinus taeda. Taxonomy (NCBI): domain Eukaryota; kingdom Viridiplantae; phylum Streptophyta; class Pinopsida; order Pinales; family Pinaceae; genus Pinus; species Pinus taeda. Next base: position 66,532 of record APFE030805950.1, on the reverse strand, counting down.
GAGTCTTTTCTTCTACCTCTATATCTTCTTCTGGTGCTTCATTGGTTTCTTCTTGAATATAATTTTAATTGGATGTGGGAAAGTAATCCCTATCTTACTCATTGTCATAATCTTCTGTTGATTTTATCTGTTTTGGATTTCTGCATGCTTCATCAACTACAACATCAATGCTTTCAACAATTTCCCCATGTATTTTATTAAAACTTTTATATCCTTTACTTCAGAAAGAGTAACCAAGAAGAATACCTTAATCTGCTATGGGTTCAAACTTACCAAGTTTTTCATCAATCCTCTTGATAAAACATTTTCTTCCAAAAACTTTAAAGTATTTTACAGCAGGAGTCTTACCATACCAAAGTTCTTGTGGAGTTTGAGTGTTATTTACCTGAACATTTTCTTTGTTGAGAATAGTCATTGCAACAAATGTAGCCTCACCCCAAAAGGTTGCAGGAGTTTCAGATTCATCTAGCATGGCTTGAGCCATTTGTTGAACTATTATGTTCATCCTTTCTACCACAGCATTTTGCTAAGGTGTTCTTGCAGTGTAGAATTCCCTTTTTATTCCATGTTGTTCAAAAAAGTAAAATAATTCATCCGATATAAATTCCCCTCCTCGATCAGATCTTAGGCATTTGATTTTTTGATATGATTCATTTTCAACCAAAGATTGGAAGGCTTGGAACCTATCAAATGCTTCATCTTTATGCTTTAGAAGACCTATCCAACACATTTTGGAAAAATCACCAATGAAAAAAATAACGTATTCTTCTCCACGAGGTGACCTTTTTCCTTGTTGGTCCACATAAATCAGTATGGGTAAGTTCAAGAGGATTACTAGCTAACCCTTCTTTCTCCATGAAGTGAACTCTAGTTTTCTTACCGATTTGACATGGTTTGCATATTGTGTTTTCTGGGATGTTGATATTTGGAAGATCATGAAGAGCCTTAAGTCTTCATGCTTTTCTTATTTGAGAAAAGCTTATATGTCCCAACCTTCTATGCCACAACTATTTTTCATCATTTTCACTTAGATAGCATTGTTGTTGTCCTCCTTTGCATATGTATAAGTTGTTTGGATTTCTTGTACCTTTGATCACAGTCTCTCTTGTATCAAGCTCATGAACAACACATCTGTTTGATCGAAACACCACTCCATTTCCTGGATCACACATTTGACTAAAACTCAACAGGTTATGCTTTAAAGCATATACATACATAACATTTCTAGCTTTCACCTTTTCCTTCAAGAAAATATAACCTTTACCTTTTATGACAGCTGGAGTATCATTTCCAAATGAGACATTCTTTTCCTTTTCTAAGGCATTATATGAGTGAAGTTTCTCTTTGTCACTTATGATATTTTTGGAGTATCCACCATCGACGTATCACTGATTTTTTTGTCCTTCTGCATACAGGGCTATACCACATCTTTCTGTTTGAGATTCTTTCATTCTGCATATCTTGGGATTTAATGGAGTTTTCTCCTTTTGAGGTGTTTGTTGAAAGTTTCTCGTGCATTCAAATTCTGCATGACCAAAGTTGTTACAAATTGAGCATTCTATTTCATTTTCAAGAGGAGAAAAGTTATTATAGGGACTTCTCTTGATCCCTGTTACATTCCTTTGATTTCGTGCTTCTCTAGTCATGATGGTTTTGTAAGAAATGCATTAAGCAGCTTTGTGCCCAAAATTATGACATGAAAAAAATTGCCCATTGAAGCAGTTTCTGCGACTATCAAATATATTTACATGTTGATTGTAGTTTCTATTGATATTCATCTTCAGAGGAAATAAAGTATGATTTTCCTGAGTTTGACTAGGGCTTCTATTGATATTCATCCTTAGAGAAAATTGAGTATGATTTACCTGGTGATCAGCTTTATTCCTTTGTTGACCTTTGTCATATTGTTCACTGGTCTTTGTTGCATCAAGATAGATTTTGGTGGAGGTTGACAGGTTCTGTGATTGAGATGCTTCTTTAGTATATCCAAGACGTGTCTTTATTAGAGGAGAACACTGAACTTTGATAATTTCATTTAAAGTTCCTGATCCTTTAGCAAATCTAAGATTAAGAAACTTTGTTTTCTCAAGATATTTTCTTAGACCCACAATTTCACATTCTAGTTTTTCATTGTGTTTTCCTTTTTTATCAAGTTGGTATGTCAAGGTATCTATGATCATATTCTTTTCTTCTAAACAGATTTTGAGTTTAGACATTTCTTCATGAAATTTTTCCTCTTCTAAGGAATCCCAAAAATCATCATTGTCATAAGCCATGAGAAGTCTATAATCATCACTATTAGATAAACCATCACTATTAGATAAACCTTCACTATCCTCTTCTAAACTATCCCAAAATTCATCACTATCATAAGCCATGAGAAGTCTGTAATCTTAATTAGTTTCATCTTCATCACTATTAGATAAACCATCACTATCTTCATCAGCATAGTAACTCCTATTCACAACTTGTTTCCTATTCCATTTTGCATATTTCTTTCCTTACTCAGATTTATCTTTATGAGGACATCTGGCAACATAATAACTAACTCTACCACAAGAAAAGCATTTGAAAGGTAGCTTGCCTCTAAACCTTCTAGAACTCCATTGAAGCTTCTTAACAAAATTTACCTCATCTTCTTCTTCTGAAATGTGTCCTGATTCATTCTGTTCTTCCTTTTATTTTCCTTTTGCTGAAGCTTTAAATGTGGCTTCTCTCATATCTCATGGACCTCTTTTTCTCACCTCAAACAAAATTAGGATTCTGTGAAGCTGTGTCATAGTGATATTATGTAGATCCTATTTTTCATCTATGGCAGACACTTTTGATTCAAATTTAGAAGACAATGATCTCAAAATTTTCTCAACTAAGATAACTTCCTTTATTTCTTCACCCATATTCTTCAGACAATTAACAAACTCATCTATACGTAAGAAGTAACTAGCTATACTCTCATCACTATACATCTTAAGGGTTTCATACTAAATTCTAAGAGTTTGAAGCTTAACACGTATTACCTAAGAGACTACTTCGTAGCTCTGAATGATTTTGTCCATCTCTTTGGATAATTTGAGCTACATGACTTTGAAAAACTCTGATTGTGACAAACTTCCCAATAAAGTATTTACAACTTTGGCATTGGTTTCATATTGATTTTTACCTACCGTGTCTTCGGAATTCCTTTTGGAAATTTATATCCTCCTTCCACAGTTTCCCATACATCTGTTCCAAGAGATTGTAGATAGGATGTGGTTCTTATTTTCCAATAAACAAAGTTTCTCCCATTGAAGATTGGAGGTCTGATGGATCCCATGCTTTCATGATTATTCATCTTGATGGATCTTCCTTCAAGCAATCAAGATTCTTCTGAAGGACCTATCTGATACCAATTTTTGGAAATAATACTGAGAGGGGGGGTGAATCAGTATTATTAGATCAAGAATTTTTCTTTTTCATAATCATATACTTCAAAGAGGGGAACTAGTGTGTACATGCAACTGCCTTTAAGGCAACCAACGTTTATGTAGTAAACTTATGATTCAGTTAATTCATCATATGTTGATATTTAATCAATGGATCAATAGTTAATCAATCATTAAATAGTAACCATTTGCAGTATAAACATAATAAAGCATTTCACATAAGCAACACACATGAATGGCAAGATTTAAGGTGGAAACCCAATGTGGGTGAAAACCACCTGCTACTATCATCTTTGTCTTCTTTTAATAATAAAAAAATCTGTTTACAATCTTCTACCGGTGTAAACTCATACCAATATGCAGGATTCTACCCGTAGAAGGTTACAACCTTCTCCCATTCTCCATATTTTACTGGAAGGGAATTACAACCCCTTAGCTCTTGTACTAACCAATATGTTTACTAGTACGTAGGTGACAGCCTATAGAAAACTCCACTCTTCCACCAGGGACCACATTTCATGCATTTTCAGACTGGATGCTCCTAGCACATGTCAAGACGTATGAAGACCTTAACTCATCAATAACCCATCAGAAATTTAGAAACTCAAATTTCATCAAACAACATGCAATTAATCTGAAACAATCAGATCATTGTCATCATAACACTATGTTGAACCTAGAAACCTGTATCCACATTTAGAACCAACTGAAACCTCAAAAATTCATGTGTCAGACTATATACGCCACTTGAATGAAGAAGACCTGTATGTATATACTACGTCCTTCACCCCAACCTGCGTATACCTCTAAAGATTATGAATTACAAACTGTACCAACCAACAGTGTACTAAACATTTACTGTCAACTTATAGAACTTTACATAGGCAGGCAACAGAAAAAACTTCTTCTCACTTATACAATCAATCAAATATCAACCTCCTTATGCATTCAGATTTACATTCATATCTAAGAGGACTTCATTGACTAACAATAGTAAAATATAATAAGCAAGAAATCAGCAATACTGATTTGATAGATCAATCATCTCTGAACATCGAGCCTTTCTTTTGTATATGCTACTTGAAATAACAGAACCTGTGTGTATATGCTCTTTTTCCGAGATGAACCTACGTACAGATCTGCAAATGTTGACTCAGAATTTTTCTACAATTCCAAACTTCAAACAAACACAAATCATGATAGATAAGGAATAAAACAAACGCAAAAAATTGGATCTAGCCTCAACCAATATCAGATCATTCAAGAATAAGTCATTTCAGGTCTCATGATCCTGATCCAATATTGAATCCAAGGTGAAATTAGATATTTCAGATCTAATCCCAAACATAACCCTGCAACATGAAATATACTTTAGATAAAAGTATTCCTCATAATCTTATTCACTTGCACATCTAGCCTTATGATCCTCTCTTCTTTATACAGTTTTTGGGCTTTCTCAATACCATGGATCAAATCCACTTATGACCAATATGTCGAATCAAATACCACAGACCAAATACCTTAGAATAAATACCTAGGGTCAATATCATGGTGCAAAGATACCTTGGACCAAATACCTTGGACCAAAACCATGGTTTTCAACATGTACACGCTTTTCCTTCTGTGGGAGTGTGTGTATACGTTATATGCTATTTCTATTCTGAGTACCTGCATGTATATGCTGCTTGGACTAAGTGAACCTGTGTGTATCTCTTAAACTGCTCTTCCATCATCTTCTTCCTTCAACTTCTTTATTCTGATCAACAGATCTTAATTCCATCTTCTTGCTCCTCTGTACCACTACCCTATTACCTCTGAATATTCTTGTTAGCCTCTTATCAAAACTGAGTTGACCTGTAGAGATTCCATCAAGGACAATACTTGTATCATAATGCCAACATGGAAGAGGTTTGGATACTTTCTCAAGAGCTGGAGAAGATGACCCAATAGGTGGTATAGGTTCAAAGCTCAGAGTTTATGGGTTTCCCCTATGCTATGCCTCAGTCGATCCCTTACATGCTCATGAGAGTGACTAAAATATCCTAGTCACATGGGGATAGGTTTAAGAGAGAAACTAAATTTTCTAGTCGATTTTAGACATTGTCTAGCATGTGGCTGAGGCATTTCACAATATTTTCTCTGCATTCCTCACACTGTTCGAAAGTAAATTATGAAGAAAAATCCTAGAGCATTTTAGAATTAGTTAAAAGAAATTGGAAATGGTTTGAAATGGTCCTCTAATAATGTGAATTCATTTATTGCACAAGTTGTTGTGTTATTGTATTGATTTTGTCTAATTTGTGCACCTTGGATCCTAGCCTCAAGCTCAGTTTCGCCCTACACATTTCATATTCTTGTCTTTGGAGCTTAGTGGTTGTTGATGGTGTGGTTGATGAGTATTATTTAGTATGAGAATGTTGTATAGCGTTTTGATGCTTCATAGCTTGAGTAGAGTATATAAGCTTTAATGATTGAGTGTTAATGACTAAATAGTGAGAAGATCTAAAGCATGTGGTAAAATAGATCAAAATTGATGCTGCTAGAGTAGACATTGTTTGGAGAGTTTTTGTATGTTGCTCAATAGTTCTTTTGATGGTGACTGTCACACTTATTTTTGGAGGAGTTTTTGATACATTTGGCACATAGCCATAGTGTTCTATGATGTTATTTGTATTATGTAGGATTATACTTTTGTGAGGATTTGATAGTATTCATACATGATATGGCCACAATTTTTCTATATTAGAGAGCATATCTTTTGTGGATTTTCATATTTTTATTTGTTGATGATATCTTGTTGCTGAGAGAATAGTTGCAGAGCTAAATTCTTGTTGAGAAGAGAATCTTGATCAAGTTTGAAAATAGATGAAATGAGGTTTGCATAACATTGAGGAGGAGTGACTTAATGAGGGTGGAGCAGTGATATCGAAGCTTCATGAAAAGGAACAGTTTATCAATCCAGTGGTAGTTGGATAGCGTAATCAAAGTTGGGTGAGGATCATTGATCGCAATGGCCTTCACCTGATGGGAGTTCATAGATCCATGTGAGAATAGAGTCTTTTGAGTTTATTAATAGCACTGAGTCTCTTAGCCAATCACTATTGGAATATTGTATATGAGGTCGATTCTCCATGCTGATGGGAGTCAACAAGCTATGTAAAAGACAAATTGCTTCACATAATATAAATTCAAAGAAGAGAAGCAACAACAAGGGTGGCTTTTCTCCTAGTGCACCATAAATATTGTGTCTCATGTGTGATTGATTTGATGTGCATGGTTATTTTTCTGTAGATGTTTATGGTTTTCAATTATGTTTATGTTATGCACATGCTATGATTTTTATTAAATGTTGGTTAGCATATGTGTGATTTAGTAATTGAAGTTTTAGTTGGTGAAAAATGTATATACAGCACACTATTGGTTCACACCCTCCCCCTCTTAGTAGTGCTCATAGATTTCCAACATTTTCTTCTTGTATAGTTCAAAACCAATATAAATTATGTATTGATAGCTCTATAAGGAATTTAACAATGAAAAAATTGTATTAATATGTAAGATTAATTTCTTGATATTCAAGCTAAAGTCATGCTTACTATATTGAAATTACAATTATTGCAACATTATGTAAACTAAAAGGAGCTCTTATGCATGTATAAAATGTTAATTAAATCTTTTTATGGACCATAAGGGAAACAAAGGGGCTTACATGGATGCATGAGAGAATTTGATTTTTTCTTCATGGATAATGTAACAGTTTTGAGTTTTTATTTTCAATGGTAATTATAAATAGAAGTTGAATTGATAAATATGGTATGACTAAGAATTAAATGATAAATAATGTGATGCTAATTAAGAGGAATTTGTTTGATTTTCTAATAGACTTGGTCATGCATTTTATTTCCTATTTAGATTATGTAAAATAAATATCTATTTTTATGTATTTATAAGTAAAATATTTAAAGTAGAGAAATGTCTTTATTATTGTGAAAAAAGAAGTAATATTAGCTAGGAAAAATGTGAAAACATGAATTTTAGTGACTATCTCATGATACTTATGTGGAAACAATAATATTTCTTGAGTTTCTCAATAAGAAATAATCAAATATATTATTTGTCAAAAGTTTAAATCTAATATAGTATGAATTTTATATTATTTAACTCATATTTATTATTAAGAAGAGGTAAATTTAAGCTAGTACAATAGAAAAGAAAGAACTAAAATAGCACCAAAATGTTATATCTTTATTACTATAAGAATCTTGAGTTGCCTCTTTAAGGGAGAACTTCCAATATAGAAAATCCTCAATTACAAGTAACTTCACAAGCCTTATTTTATATTTATTGATCCTCACCTTTAGAGAGAGAAATTTTTAATTAAAATTGGTAAGATTTTCTATAAAAATATAAAAATTAAATTGCTGAAAAATTCATAATTTAGTGATACTAAATTAAAAAAAAAAAATTCTATACTAAATAAAATTATTATAAAAAGACATAATATTTTGAAATTTAAAATAGATGAATTTTAAACAATATTGAATTGATTAAATTATTTGAAAAATTATTATAATTAATATTTTATATAAAATTGAATGAGTTACACATTTTCTTCTTATTAAGAACCTAACTAAATTATTTGAACATTAAATATTTTTTTCCTTGTTAGTATTGAAATAATTTAGTAATTAAGTTACAATGAATATGAATGAAATATCTAAGCAATTAAAAAATATTTATTGTAGTTTTACAATAATACTTTCAACCATAGTAAATTATTGTAATTTATAAATATATCTTTGCAATTTTTTTAAAGTAAGTAATTTTGGATGCAATTTCATACATAAAATTTTGATATAAGTTCACCAATACATAATCTATAATAAATATTATTTCATAAAAATGAACGTCGTTATGATAACCATCTAACATACATAAACATTATCTAAGATACACATTCAAATCCACTACCATCATATAATTATATAAACCTCTAACACATATAAACATTATTATCAAGAACACAAATCCAATAATCTAACACAACATCATCATTGTGATCAGACCTAACAAAACAAAAACATTGTAATTTGACATCATCACCGCATGCATCCTCAAATTAAGATACCTCTCATGTCAAATAATTTCTATCACATACACATCCATCTACAAGCACATTAAATGAACATATCTAACATGACCTAACTATATATACATCAACGAAAACATATAAATTAAGTACATAAACATGAAAAAAATGCACCACATACACACACGCATGTCAAATAACTACAATCAAATATTTGATACAATAGACATATAGGTGCCAACCTGGTCTCCAGTAGAAGGCAACAGATGGTCAACTATTGCCTCAACATCTGTTTAACTTTAAGGTGGAGGAAGAGGTGGTTGGTTTCTACTAGAAGAAGATGTGTGGTCAACTACTGCCTCAACATTTGTCGAGCTCTAGGGTTGATGAGGAGGTGGCTAGTTTTCTATGTCAGGAAAAACATAAGGACCATCCTCTAGCTCTAAAATCTGATCCTCAAGTGAATGAGGATAATGTGTACTACCAAAAGGATCACCAACATCTTGACCATGATCCAATGGTGTAGTACTACCAGAAGAATCATGATCACCACCTTCATCATCATGATCTGATGGGGTAGCACTATGTGAAGGGTCATTTGTTGCATCTCGCATTGCATGCCTACATGCCCCATTGCTTCTAGTAGCCTACTAGCTCTAACAATATGATCCATGACAGTCATCATATCATGCAGAAAACCCCTGTCGAGATCCATAAACCAATGATTTATCTTGATGTCTTGAGCCCTCACAAGGAAGACTCCCTCAAACAAAATTATGGATAATCTGTCAAAGTTGTCAATCTTAAATCTCAGACCAGCCCTACTTGCCCAAATTCCCATGGCCCCTTGAGGATGTTCCTCACCATCTTGGGGCTCACCCATCTCCCCATCTTCTCTATATGCTAGAGGAGGAGGCATTCCCCCATGGAATGTGATGATGCCTACAAAATATATAGTACACTACAATAATTACACAATTTCATTAAACACTTTAATAAAACATGTTAAAGAATGTGCTAGAATAAAAATAAAAATAAAATAGGAGTTAGGTTTTTAAAATTAATAT
>APFE030805950.1:0-56194 GCA_000404065.3 Pinus taeda | reverse complement strand
ATTGAATTTTAATTAATTTTAAACATTTTAATTAATATTTTTATCAATTATATCAATTAATTATATTAATTAATTGATTATTTAATCTGAATAATAAAATAAAATTGAATATTAAATAATTAATTAATAATAATAATAACAATTATAAATAAATATCTTGAAATAATAAAAAGTAGTGTCAGCTATCATTTTAGGGTTCCTTTGTGTATTTATATTCAGGTTCCTAGCTCTTTCTATCATCATCTTTCATTCATTTCAATTCTATCTTTCAGAAGTGTCCTGATGATGGACCCCCGTTGGGGTTCGAAACGTCGACAGACTGAACTGGAAACTGTGGATAATCCGGAACATGAAGCTACAAAAAACTTCCACAGAGGCTTGAAAACCAACAATTTTATTCTAATTAATTAAAACAATAAAATGAAACAACACTAATTTAATGAAAACACTAATATTACCTCTATGATATATAGGATCATCCACTATGAAGAGGATGTCGGAACACTGCCTCCAATGAATACCTACATATGAAAATGATAACAATATAAACACATGGTCACCCTCACTAGCCAGTAATGCAAATTCCTAGGTATAAATATTGGTTGGATACTCTAGCAGGCCCCTCATGGGCATCATTTCCCTCCACATGCACATGTAGACCTCATTCATAGAACTAGAAGGGACACATTGATTGGGTTTAGCAGTGGTAAAAAGGAGAAGAGATACTATTAAAGGTTGGAATCTAGCATGGTTTCCTAGAAGAGTATGAAGAAAAATATTGTTGCACTATGTAGGTAGAGTATGTGGCAGTAGGTACAGTCAATTATGAAATAGTTTGGCTCTATAAAATGTTTGATGATCTATCTAATGACATGTTGTATTCAATAATGATTCCTTTTTATTGATCAAATCTATTTGAAGATTGTCATAGAACAAGGAATTTTGAAGCACATTATGATTCATGACATGATGGATCCATGAAGCTGCAAGTATATCTCTAGTAACAAATAGGTAGCCAACACATTGGTGAAGTTTCTATTCATGGAAAAGGATGAGTATTCGTGACACATGCTTAGGCTTGTGGATATCTCCTCACTGGTTTGAGAGGGAGTGAGAATCTCCTCCACTATTGAGAAGGAGTGAGGATGGACACCATGTTCTCCATTTTTTATGTACTATGGCTAGGAACAACCACCATAATTCTAGTGCATGTACATGGGTAGGGAGAAAGTTTGATTGGATTAGAATCAAGGGCATACATTCTTGAGTCATATATTATGGTTGATTAGGATTCACATCCTAGGTTGTGTCCATGGACTCGACAAATAATGGTCTATAGGATGTAATTTTCCTTGGCATTAGAAAATGGTCCTACGAGGACATACCCTAGAAACAACTAGGTGGGGTAAGAACCTTGAGAGGCATTGGTATCCAAATTAATGCCTCCCAACATTGTGCCCTAATCTAGTTGAGAGATAGAGAATACTCAGCAATGCCTTAGTAGCTTGAAAATGCTAGTTATAATGATACTATCACCATTCATGCTTATCAAACTAGATCCTTTATTATATTAATATTTCAACTTGAGGATATCCTAATGATTCATTATGAATACCTCCTAGTTAGGAGTGAGTGTTGAAGTTGTAGCTAGAGTCAATCTTCATAATGTAAATTTATTATTGATATATTTACTACATTTATATTAATATTTATTATATTTTTGTCAAAGAATGTTCTTCATGCTTATATAATAAAAATTATTCAAAAGGAATTTATTTTGAGTTGAAGGAAAATTTACTTAACTCATGTTCCATTTGGAAATTTGTAAATAAATAAAACTTGAATTCTATGTTACTTTATAAGTCCACAAGTTGAGAAAGTTGACCCTCCTTGGACACGTAAATCTAGGCCTCTAAGAGACACCTGTTCGACCTCATGGATAGCTATATAATGGTGGGAATTTTTACCTAATTGGCACATTGATCAATCACACAACAAAAATAAATCTGAACCTAGTGAATAAGAGGAGAACTAAGAGTCAAAGGAGAGAGATAAGACAAAATAAAAGGCAAGAGGAATATTCCAACTTGACCAAATTTACGATTTAGTGAAAACTCAAACATGTAGACGATATTTTATGTGGAGAAGGCCAAACCTTTTTGAAACAGTTGTAGGTATAAATTTGGCCCTAGCTACAAGTCCAAAATTTCTGTGATTTCACCACTTTGGGTTACGTTTAACCAACCTTTACTTTTAACGTGGAGGTGAGTTGGAGGATGGTTTTAGAATTTCTCTCTTGGTGACAGATTTCTCTTCATCTTGGTCTTGTATATCTCATTTTCATCTTATTCTATACGAGAAGTATTATTGGGTTTTCCCCTTTGTGGGATTTTTCCTTTTCTTGGAGCCTACATTTTTGTGTCTCGTGTTTTCTTTTTTATCTTTATATTTTGAGAATTTTTATGATTTCTTGATAAATAAGGAATACTAAGTAATAAGAAGGAAACTAGAATTCATAATTAATTATCAAGAAGAAGATTCAATCATTAATCTATTACACTTGGTTTCTCAACACTCCCTACACAAAAGAAACTAGGGTACCATGCCTCTATGTTGTGCACTATATAGTAGACACCATACACAACATGCTACTGTTGTGGGAGAAACATCCCTATTAAGCAGGCTAATAGAAAAGGATGAAGTGTGCATTAAGGTCAACAACTTTGATGATGGACAATGGTCTCTCTTACTAACTCATAGTGGGGAAAATTGGTTATAATGGTACCACAGAAAATGGAGGTAATCTTGTAATTTAAGAATTAGTGAGTAGTTACAAGTAGAGTATTATATGAAAATTTACATTATTATAAACATCAATAAATAGGAGCACAGGTAAATGAGAGAAATGAGAGACAATACAATTATTAGGAAACCAAAAAATAACCTTCTTTATTAATGCAATATGACACTTACAATTCTTCCTCCAATCAATATCACTCTTTAGTTATATCATCAAATGTGTATATATGGTATTCAGTTACAAGGTAGTTATAACTAACTAGCTACCTCCTTCATTTGACTTGACTATGTGGTCAGCTAATTTACAATTTGACTTGGAAAATCAACTCAATTTGATTGTGAGGTCTACTTAATTGAATTGATTAGCCCTCCCATCACATCTAAAACTATGAAAACTAATGTTGATTCGCTCACCTCATCCATGACACATGGAATATTTTTAAGCTACTTGACTCCCTAGTTAAATTCTTTTCATTTGCAACACGCATTCCAATGGGATTCTCCATTAGACTAATTTTTAGAATGATTAAATTATGAGAGGGGACATGGTCTCTTTTATCTCTTGATGTTGAGTAATTAAGAAAAAATACAAAAGATTCCCATTAATTAAGGTTGGGATTTGACAGTTAAAGACATAAAATTATTCCCAACCATGTTTTTCTATCGATATGTCATTATACTATTAGGAATTATTAAGGATGTGTATAATTTGATAGTGCAATATCATATTTCCCTTGAATTTACACTTTCTAGGTTAAAGTAGGAGTGATATTTTTATCATAGTATTAACAATTGGTCTATGCCATAGCTGAATGAATGGACACAAATTTTCATTTGAGATATAATTATTTTATTCCAAGCACTTGGCTTCCCAAAAAACTATATACTTCTTTTCCTTATGATTCCTAGATCTACCTATGACTCCATTCTCGAAGATGTCCACAATAATATCCCTCTATTGTCTTGGAATACTCTTATTCAACAATGTGATTATGTTCATGCACAAATTGCTCTTAGAATTGTTATAAGTATATGACATTAAAATTTGGTGAGATACATTATCGTCCTACCATATTTTCTTACATAAGTATTATCTGAAAATTTCTCAAATATCCTCACAATTATGTTCAACGTCATTCTTTTCAAACCGTATAACCTTTTATATTGTTACTTCTAGTTCTACCTACGATTTTTTTCTCCAAATTTTCCATATTAGTATTCCTCTATCATCTTGGAATACTCTATTTCCAATCAAAAATGCACTCATCTTTATCCATAGAATTATAATGGGAATCATATAAATATTTCACAGTAAAATTTTGTGAGATATCCAAGACTTCTAACAATTCCATTACATAAGAATCATATAATTTGACTGTTATGCACCAAACAAAAATTAGCATAAACGAGAAAGGGACGTAACTCCATGCCTTGAGAATCTCATAAAAGAATAATTTAGAATACTCTTGAAGCTGAAACATCAATTTACAATATCACATATGCATAGTATGATATTATATTTAAAATTTGACCTCTTTGGACTATATAGGATAAAAAACTTATATTTAGAATAAAATGTTCTAGCCAACTATAAAATAGGTTGATTGGCTAGAAACGACATCATCAATATAATTGTCGAAATATAAGAACTCAATATTGAGGGCTTAACATACCCTTTCCTTGAAAAAAATTAATTCCCTCAAACCTTAATTATATGTGGATGTTTCTACTTGAAGGATACATCTTCTGATGTTACCTCTTCTATTGATATGCTCTTGCACTTGAGAAGGTACTTTGTAATCGATTAATTTTATAGTTTCCCAATCCATATTTCAATGATTGTTTATAATTATAGTATGGTTTTCCCTTCTTTGTTAATCTCTAGAAAAATAGCTTGAGCTTGGATCTAGTATCTAATTACCTTTTATAACAAGAATTCATGGTATACTACATGTACATATCAATGCAGAGGAAACTCGAATGTGTAAGCCATACTCCTACTCCTCCACAATATCTTATAAGGATCATAATTCTTTGTTGTTAAATTATTATCCTCTTCTTTTGCTTTAAGTACATTTCTTCATATGGTTATAGCTTTCTAAGTTCCACATCTACCACTTTACATTTCCTTTTGCTAAAATGTTGACCTAGTTTTTATTTCATCCTCGTTTTAACTATATCCAAGCTATTTTTCTATCTAACAATGCTACATAGAGGTCATATTTAGTTTTTCAGTAGTGAAGATGAATTAGTTTGGTGTATTTTCCACTTTAGTTCTTACACCCCTAAGCCAAGATACATTTCTTTAATGGTTGTGAGAGCGGTTGCATAAACAAAGCGGTGGTGGAAGGTGGGGTGGAAATAAGAGTACCCCACAAAATCGAAACCACTCATGTGGTTTCTAATGAAGATGAAGGTTCCCACATGGGACGTTCTTAAAAGAATATTCATGATAAGATTGGGATGGTATCCTTAGTGCAAGAATAATGATGAATTAGTAAAAAATATCTTCATGATATTCCTTCTCTATTAGTAGGTATCGAATGTGTGCAAAAACATTACTAGCCATATAGGGATATGGGTATGGAAGGATTTAGAGGGTGCTTGGAGGGCTTGGGTCTTTATTCCTTTAAGTTTTAATTATAAAGAAATCCCCATTACCATATGCTGGGGTGTGTGGTTGACTCAAAGCAAAGCTTTTTTTTAAGATAAACTCTTGGCCCCAAAGAACATAGCCACTGAAGTTTTAGCTATCCCATCTGACTTTCCACATGGAAAAGGATTAGCTCCTTCTAGAGTGATAATATCAAGAACTCCAGACTGCTCCAATACCTCAAATTTTTTTTATGGAGCTTCAAGAAATAGAGGGTAGTCAAGTAGAAAAGGATTTGTTCCTTTCCTTGCAAAATTACATTTCTATCAAGTCAAAATGGGGTTTTCCATAGGGAATAACCATTAGGATGAGATTATGAATTGTAAAAGATTGCTACACTTTTCTATAAAAGAACATTATGCTTAGATACAAGTAAATGTGTAAAACCATCCTCCCACATCTACCCAAGAAATCGGTCATTCGGGGTAAGCATGCGATGAGAGGCCACAATGATATGGATGTACCTCCTAACTCACATTGAGGAAGTGAAACTGATGGGAACACACTATATAGAAATTCAATATTAGCCTTAGGACCCTCAGGAACCAATCCAACAATTCAAGTAGGTTGCCCTTCAGTACCACTGAAATTTTGGACAACTGAACCGTTAGTTGCTCTCATGCTATGGGCATGACAGCATCCAGGGACCTCTAGGCCCTCTCACAAGTGTCCCTACTAGTGTCTAGGGTCTATTTTCTCAGTTTTGTGCCAATGTCCCTTGAATTTGAGCAAATTTTTCAGTCGTAGATCCCAAATCACTACCCATAATTAAATGACACCTTTAGATAAATAAGGTAACATAGAAATAGAAATACTAATGCAAGTTCTAGAATAATACCTTGACTAGACCCCTAGTAGCCATGACAGAAATTTCATCAAACTTATCATGAATATGTAATCTACAGGTACAAATAATAGATGTAACCGTAGGGTTCTCATACTTATTTGAGATTCACCATGAAGCATTGATGCCTCAACACATTAACTTATATTCCTTCCATTAGGTCATAGATACATTGTTCATTCATATACAAGTAAAAACATGATTAGATCCACAAATAATTATTGTCATAAAATATATAAGTAACCAGCATAACACGGACAAAAATATCCATAAAATCATAGCCATATAAACCACATATAATCGAGTATAATGCTCATAAAAATACACTGAGAAATAAACTTTCTTTAATGATGAAAATTCAAAACCCTGAATGTGATTTCCATGTTCCACACGACCATGGAATGGTTGAGCCAAATATCTCTTCAGCCATTCATCCCCATGCCATATTCCAAGCATGAATGCGAGACTCAAACCAAAAGATCCAACCAAGGCATACCGAGGCTAAACTACCTCACGCTCATCAATAGAAACTAGGATTTACGTAATCCATCCTTGATCACTATGCCAACCAAATCAACACAACATAACAGTCTTTACCATGATCTCCACCCAATCACTAGGCCAAATAAGCATGGATGGCACCAGATTTCTTTACCTAACCATGACGAATTTTCCCGTCTCCTAGTCTCTCAAGATTTACCTTCAATCCAAACCTAGATCACTAGGCCCTAACTCAAGACCCACTCTCCAGGCTTTATTGCGTATCCCAAACCTGAGATTAATAGGCCCAACGAAAAGAAAACCACCTCTTCGCTCTTCCACAGATCTTGCCATTCACTGGCAAGGATTCCTAGGCCCACCAAGGAAACACAATTCTTGCTTTACCACAACCCACATTTTGTCTCAGGGGTCACTAGGTGAGTGGCTTTACTGTGATCCATTGGCCAATTCAGGGACCACTAGGCCATGTGCTCTATGATTCAGATATCCACCTCACTCAGCTTCGAAGCTATCCATTAATCCAGCTCAACCAAAACATGAGAACCCTATCACACCAAAGGCTATCTGGAAATGGCAAGGCTAGGCTGAACAAATTGTTACACCTTGAAAAACCCATGCCATAACAACAAATGAACCACATGCAATGCCATGCATGTCAAATATAGCAAGGAAGATACCCATCCAAACTAATACCTGCAAGGAATCATGTTCTAGCTACTTGATCATGCACTTCCTTAGTTGATCTTTGCTTCATCTTGCCTTCTTTGTGTTTATTGATATCATGTATAACCATAGAAAAAGCTTGATCCAAGAGCTAACACTCACCAAGAGCTTGCCAACTGATCCTCGGAATCCTTTTTATCCATGAGGCCTTTATTTTCTTCATTTTCCTCCTCACATGCAACCTGTGACCTTCTATCTTCCTTTTCTCCTAATTTCCATTATTTTGATAAGTAATTGTGCCAAAAATGTCGTTTTTCTTTTCCAAAGCCTTAGCCATTGCCTTTCCAAATTTCCTTAGCCATTAAAATGATGAACACCCACACTAGGATATTTTTCCCACCATTCAACGTAGAATACATGTACATGTATTTTTATGATGGTTGTTACAAAACCCTTCCCCTTGGGGGAACGTCATCCTCGATGTTCAATGACAACTATAACCAACAAGACTCTTGAAAACAAAACATACTTCCCATGGACCTTTATAACACATCTTATTGTAGTATTTACAATGATCATCTACTAAACATGGAAAACATATTGCTTACTAGAGCTTTATAACACAACTCATTATGGTAATTATAATAATAACCATATATGCACACATACACATTTTCTTCAACCATCGAGTAATGATATTGTCTATGGAGCTTTATAAATCCAGCTCGGTACAATATCTAAAATAGTACATGCATATACACATATCCACATTTTCTCAACCAACAAATAGAAGGATACGATGTCTACATCTGTAACAAAGGAATCCAGAGGCTCACACCTCCACCCTCAAAGTAATACTAGGATTCACCTCCTTTCGAGGACGTCTAGAATCTACTGCAAATTCAAATCTGCATCCAATGTCCAGTGCTATAATCCCATGCCACTTGTCCTCTTAGTGAATAGTTATTGATGCATTGTTCTAGGGCACACTCCCAATGTGCATCTGATTCCAGTTGGCAATTCCAATGACCAAACAAAATCCATCCCCAACTTTTCCTTCTCTACTACAGAGTCCCTCAGGCAATCCAATCAACCTCTTCTATGAAGTCACTCGCCTTCCAAGTTCTGATGGCACGCCCACCCAGGAAATTCCATCCCTTGGAAAGGATTCCTTGCATCGGAAGATACAAAAACCAAGGCATATCCCTGCCTCAATGATGGTACTAGTAATAACATGCTCATGGCAATTAATGAACACTATTTGGTACCAGTGTCCCACAATGGCCCTGCTCCGGAAATGCTTTACATGCATACTGCTACATGTTCTAATTTATTTCATTGTCACTATTAATTCTTACAGTCAATTTCAACCACCTAATTGGGCATGTTCATGCTTTCCTGTACCAAGCACATAACTTCCATTAGAATTAGAATAAATTGAAATAAATTCACATCATACCTAATTGGTACCTCGTCAATAACATACACTTGCAATCATGTTTAATTCTTGCCACAACAAGTCAAACTAACTATTTGATCAAAACGTCATGTATAAGCATATCATGTTTGGTTAGCTCAAAATGTAACCATCATAGATCAACATCATAAATCACATGTAACCATCATAAACCAAATCATATATCGCATCTAATCATCATAATATACCATAATCATAAATCACATGCATAATAAAGCTGAAATAAAATAGTGATACTAATCCTTCATCAATCCTTACTTCTACCTTTGTTCTTATTTCATACTCACACTAGATCGTTTTCCATACCTAGCAAATGCCCAGTGCCTTCTCCTTAAACATGTGCACATACACATAGTGTGCATCATGCACATAAAACTACATGTCATACAACATCATGCAATGTATGCACCTACACCTAACATAAAACACATGTGCTGGAAATAATACTAAGAGGGGCGGTGAATCAGTATTAGTTAAGTCAATAATATTTTTCATTTCCATATTCTGATTTATATATGCTACTTCAATGAAGGTAAGCCACGTGTACACGCAATTGTGTTTAAGGAAACCAACGTATATCCAGCAAGCTTAAGATTCAGTTAATTCATCATATGTTGTTCTTTAATCAGTACTTCATTAACCATATAAACAATAACCATGTGCAGTAACACTAGAAAAAATAATAACACATAAGAAATACACATGAACACCAGGATTTAAGGTGGAAACCCAATGCGCGACAAGAACCACCTGTTGCTGTCTTCTTTTAATATAAGAAAAACCTGTTTACAATCTTGTACTTGTGCAGACTCATACTAGTATGTAGGCACCCACCTGTAGAAGGCTACAACCTTCTCTCATTTTCCATATTCTACTGGAAGGGAGCTACAACCCCTAGCTCTTCTGCTGGCCGATCCATTTACTAGTACATAGGCACCGACCTACTGAAGGCTCCAACCTTCACTCATTTTCCAGCTATTACTGGAAGGGAGCTCCAACCCCTTGGCTCTTGTACTGGTCGATAGGTTTACCAATACATAGGCACTGACCTATAGAAGGCTATGATCTTCTATTTTCCTCTAGTGACCACGTTTCATAAATTTTCAAACTAGATGCTCCTGGTACACAACAATACAAATGAATGCCACGTTTCATCCAATTTTCATACTAGACCCATCAAGAACATTGAAGCTCAAAGTCAATCACTACTGCAATACAACCATCAAATACATCTGCATTAACCAATCATTAAAACTCAACCATCAATCTTTGAATCACCCACAATTGAATCATTGAAGTCCCATCATCACAGAAGCAAATCACAATCAACTAATCAATCTGAACATTTAGTATATTGTTATCAAAACATAGTCACCAGAACACAGAGCAGGACCCAAAATTTTGCAACAATAGTGAGATCCAACTACAACCTCAAATATCATCTCTCATAATGTATACGCTAATATGATGAACCAAACCAACATGTATATGCGCTTTTACCAAAGTCAACCTCTGTATACATCTGCAAATATTAATTCATAATTTTGCAGCTATTCCAGACTTTAGTTATACCAGATCATAACATTTATAGAATATCACATGCATCAGTATTTAGATCTAGACTATATATGATCAAACCAATAATTATAATTCATTTCAAGCCTTAAGATCCTGATCCATCATTAGATCTTATCCCTCATCAACCGCTAACGTTCATCCTTGGTTCAGATCAAGTGAAGAACCATAAATCGATAACCTGCATACTAGATATCACACTTCATTAGATATTCGATACTTGCACACATTGGCCTAATGATCTTCTCCTCCTTATATAGTTTTCGGCCTTTCTCAATACCATGGATCAGAACCACTTAGGACTAATACCTTGGACCGAATACCTATGGTCAATACCTCGGACCAAATACCTTGGACCATTACCATGGATCAAAATACCTTGGACCAAATACCTCGGACCAAAAAATTAGCTTTCCAACATATATGCATTTTTCCTTCTGTGAAAGTGCGGGTGTACATATACGTTACTTGTGTTCAGTGAACCTGCGTGCATATGCAAATTGCTCAAGGTGAACCTATGTATATCTCTCCTTCTTCATTCTTTGTATTCTGATCTGTAATTTTTTGTTGACATGCTACACTATGATCTTTCATCTGAGTGAGTTGCCATCAAGGACAACACATGTATCATAATGCCAATAATCTCCCCCTTTAGAGTTGATGGCAACAGCAACACCAAGTCACTCTCCCCCTTTGACATCAAGGGAAAAGGATGGACCATGATAACTTCTCCTTCGTCATTCTCCCCCTGAGTACATGCTAGTCATGCCCCCCCTAAGACATGCTGAATTCTCTGATTGAGCTCCTCCTTTGTACATGTTAAGATGCAAAGTTTGCAAATATTTCTAAAAGAATAACATGACTCTATAACTCAACTAAGTGAATTTGACCTTCCTATCACCAATGACTCATACATATATCAATCTCCCAACCAAGTGGGGATATAACGAATTTATAAATGACTGAAATGTAGCAATTATTACATCATCCTTCCCATGCATAGTGGGGTTAAAAATTACATCATATGATAAAAAATGACTCATCAAAAGTCTACGACAGATAGAGACAAATCATAACATCATGGGTCTTTATATGACCTTTACATCAAATGATATACATGAAATTTACAACAGAGACCAAATATCTAAACAACACCATGATATTCATCAACAACTATCACACACCATATTTGATCTGCTCCATAAGCATTTGTCAATAATATCCAGACCAGTAACCTTTATATGTCCATCATTAGTTTCGAAAATATCATCAACCTGTGACAACGTATGTCTGCATATATCAACTCATCCTCTTGATCCCATCAAGATCAATTTACTTCATTTCCTTAGTGGAAATACCCTTATCATAACCTTCCATGAATCAGCTGAACATATGTCATATCTCCAAGTAGTAGAAAAAATCATTCACATCATATCATATGTATGTGAAAACACCATAGACATCATCTATGATCATAAAATCATTATCAAGAACTACACGATATTTTCACAAGCACCTTCATTATATCATCACTAGGGAACATCCCACATCTGATAAGCATCCACCATGATAATCAACTTTTATGTACTATATGCATCACCAAAAAGTCATTCACAATCATCTATTAATCTGATCTCAAAACCAACTATGCGATCCAAGCACTATTATGGGTAACTCTTAACCGTAATATAGCAAGATGTATCATTTAGCCATATAAGCATCATCATCATTGATTAGGTACCAAAGACTTCTAAACATAATGCCAACAATGCTTTATTAGAGGCATAGCATGTTCTCCTCCTGCACTTGTTCCACCTATTCACTATCAAATCTGATCATTACAAATATCAGCGAGAATTATCAAGGTGTCATCATTAATAAGATATACATCAACCTCTACAAATCATCAACAAATTTTAACCATCATCAAATAGAGCAGATAAGTGACTGAACCATATCAGACTCTTGTCCCTGAGTGTGTCCCATTGCTTTTTCCTTAAAACACCATATACACGACTGTGCAGCTTCTAACTCGCATATATATGCAACTTGTCCTCATGTTTACTGCGTATGAAAATTGAATTACGAAGTTTCACACTTTCATCTCCCTCTGAATCTGTTATGTCTGTATACTCTACTATGCTACATCTTTCTGACTGTACTTCCTTTTTGTTCCATGTCTTCAAGTGTGATGAATGTTTTCTCCCTTTGGTAAGGTGGAAAAAATTTCCTCATGCATTCCTTTGCTATATGTTTAAACTTGTTACAAGCATAACATCTTACATGTTTCATATTCCTTCTATAACAATCAATGGCTTTGCGACCAAACATATTGCAAGAAAAACAATATCCCTTAAAGAACCTGGAATCTGATGATCTTTCTGTGTGACAGTTTTGAATCATTCTACTTTTGCATCTGGCTACAACATGTCCAAAATTATGACATATAAAACATTCAACATTATTTTTTGGAGGAAATAACCAACTATCACTTTCATAGTTAGGAGTAAAAGATTTTCTTTGAAGACTTTCTTTCCTTGGTTGTTGATGGGGTTGACCTGTCATCTCCATGTTGAGCATTTCAGATTTTGCATGAGAGTTCCTTGCCTCACCTTATGAGCTAGATTCACCTTCAACATATTTATGAAAACCAAGACTAGTTTTGATGGTAGGAGACCTTTGACTACTAAGAATATTATCCAAAATCTTAGTACTGTATTGAAATGATAATAGTTTATTCTCTTCTTCTAATTTACTTTTTAAGATACTTACCTCAACCTAATATTGCTCTTCCTTTTCCAGATATTTCTTCTTCAATATTTTTCAGCCTTTCTTCCTTCTTCCACTTGTTGCCTTACTTTGAGAAACTCATTTTCTTGTTCTTCATCTGCTTGAGGTAGTTCTTCATTCTTCTTATTTTCTAGATCTTCTTTTAGAGAGAGGATCTCAGCTTCAAGACTTACATAGTAATTGGATCTGTCTTGAAGACTGTTGATTGTTATACTCTGATCATTTATTTCATTTGTTAATGATGTCATTTCATCCTGCAACTTTTGACAATAATCTTCCTTTTCCTTGTACTACTTCCTTACTTTGTTTCCTTCCTCTAGCTAAGCTTTTAATCTGGTAAATTCTTCTTTCAAGGCACAATCCCTTTTGTTAAATAGATCTTTTTGATATTTGATTTTACCTGTGAGTCTTTTAACTTCTGTCTCTATGTTTCTTTCACGATCACTTCCAATGTCCCCAATATTGCATGAACAAAGAAAAGAATCACTAGAAGGAAAAAAGTTTGCACCTGATGCTTCAATCTGAGGTGATTCAAAATCTAAATACTTGCTTTCGCCTAACGTCCAATTGTCTTTCCTGTTGTAGCTATTCCTTTGAGTTGTCTTCTTCTTTTCAGGTACTTTCTTCTTTAGCTTCTTTCCCATTGTTCTACGGATCTCCTTCAAGCGATCAAGATTCTAACAAAGGACCTGCTCCGATACCAATTGTTGGAAATAATACTGAGAGGGTGGGTGAATCAGTATTAGTCAAGCTGATAATCTTTCTCATTTCCATATTATGATTTATCTGCTACTTAAATGAAGGTAAACCATGTGTACACGCAACTATGTTTAAGGAAACCAACGTATATCCAACAAGCTTAAGATTCAGTTAATTCATCATATGTTGTTCTTTAATCAATACTTCATTAACCATATAAATAATAACCATTTGCAATAATATTATAACAAACCATCACACGTAGGAAACACAAATGAACACCAAGATTTAAGGTGAAAACCCAATGTGGGGCAAAAGCCACCTGCTGCTATCTTCTTTTAATATAAGAAAAACCTATTTACAACCTTGTACTAGTGCAGACTGATACCAGTAGCAAGAACCCTACTGCGGAAGGTTGAAACCTTCTCTCATTCTCCATACTCTACTGGAAGGGAGCTACAACCCCCTAGCTCTTGTACTAATCAATACATTTACTAGTACATAGACACCAGCCTACTGAAGGCTCTAACCTTCACTCGTTTTCCAGCTATTGCTAGAAGGGAGATCCAACCCCTTGGCTCTTGTACTGGCCGATATGTTTACCAGTATGTAGGCGTCATCCTACAGAAGGCTACGACCTTCTCTTTTCCTCCAGGGATGATGTTTCATAAATTTTCAGACTGGATGCTCCTAGTACACAACAATACACATGAAGGCCACTTTTCATCCAATTTTCATACTAGACCCATAAACAACATTGAAGCTCAAAGTCAATCACTACTGCAATACAACCATCAAATACATCTGCATTAACCAATCATTGAAACTCAATCATCAATCTCTGAATCACCCACAACTAAATCACTGAAGTCCCATAATCACTGAAGCAAATCACAATCAAGCAATTAATATGAACATTTAGTATACTATTATCAAAACATAGTCACCAAAACACAGAGCAGAACTCATAATTCTGCAACAATAGCCATATCCAACTGCAACCTCAAATATCATATCTGATAATGTATATGTTACTCTAATGAACCGAACCAGCGTGTATACATGCTTTTACCAAATCCAACCAGTGTATACATCTACAAATATTAATTCATAATTTTGCACCTATTCCAGATTTCAGTTATACTGAGATCATAACATTTGCACAATAACACATATGTCAGTATTCAGATCTAGGCTATACATGATCAAACCATATAATGATAATTCATTTCACGACTTAAGATCTTGATCCATCATTAGATCTTATCCCTCATCAACCGCTAAGGTTCATCCCACGTTCAGATCAAGCAAAACACCATAAACTAATAACCTGCATAATAGACCTCACAGTTCATCAGATATCAGATACTTGCACACATTGGCCTAATGATCTTCTCCTCCTTATATAGTTTTAGGCCTTTCTCAATACCATGGATAAAAATCATTTAGGACTAATACCTTGGACCAAATACCTAGGGTCAATACCTCTGACCAAATACCTTGGACCAATACCATGGATCAAAATACCTTGGACCAAATACCTCGGACCAAAAACTTAGTTTTCCAACATATACGCACTTTTCTTTCTATGAAAGTGCATGTGTACATATACACTACTTATGTTTAGTGAACCTGTGTGTATACGTAGCTTCATCAAGGTGAACCTACGTATACCTCTCTTTCTTCATTCCTTGTAGTCCAATCTGTAATTCTTTGATGTTGATATGTTGCACCGTCATCTTTCATCTAAGGGAGTTTCCATCAAGGACAACACCTGTATCATAATACCAACAACATGCACCTACACCTAACATAAAACATATACACCTACAGCCAATGTACGACAAAACACAATACATATGCCTACATCTAGTGTAAATCACCCCACAACAAATAAACATAGACCTGATATACAACAAAATACATACATCTATACTCGATGTACAATGCCACATAATACATGTACCTACTCCTGGCATAAGCAAAAGAATATATGTATTTTATAGAGTACAACATAATGAGTACACATGTCACGATGCCACTACTACACAATGCTTATACATAGTACCGCACACCCACAACATAACATTTATAACATGTACACAATACCACATGTAAAACTATGCCATATGTACAACATGTACACAGTACCACCTGTACAAAGCACCACCTGCACAAAGCATACACAATGCCACATGTACATCGTACCACCTGTACAACATGTACACAATGCTAGACGTACACAACACCTCATGCATGATATGTACATGGCACCACATGTACACAACACCATATGCATGACATTTACATTCCACCACCTGCACACAATGCTAAATGTACACCATCTACATGACATGACATTCTCACAACACCACTCATATAATCATGCACACAATACGATGTGTACATAATACCACTCGTACAATATGCACACAACACCGTATGTACATAGCACCATATGTACATCATGCATGTAACACCACATGTACACAGCGCTGCATATCCAACATATACATAACATCATTTGTACAAGGCACTACATTTGCAACATTCACACAAGACTGCCTATACCGCCCTATACATCACATTGCATAAACAACATGTACACACACTATATATGCACAACACTGCACATGCACAACCTCAAAGATGCAACATGTACAACATATGCACAACAATAGTGCCACACATCCAAAACCACACTATCTCTACCGAGCAACATTTCTATTAGTCTCTCTGTCATCCATGTTTATCATAACATGTTGCATATGACACTGCTTTCAGTTCATTGATGTATCCCTCAGAGTTACTTGTCATAAAAGAAACATATTCATAATACAATAATATAATATCAATTCATATCCACATGATATTGACCTCATATATTTGTCATGACTACTCTTCCACTTGATTCCTCATAAACTAGGAACCTCTTTATCTCATTCACCTAAGTAAGAAACCATTCCCCCCATA
This sequence comes from Pinus taeda, assembly GCA_000404065.3. Taxonomy (NCBI): domain Eukaryota; kingdom Viridiplantae; phylum Streptophyta; class Pinopsida; order Pinales; family Pinaceae; genus Pinus; species Pinus taeda. The sequence goes on along the minus strand of APFE030805950.1, from coordinate 39,220 downwards.
AGGACGATTCATGATGACCATGTAAAACAGTGACATATATACATGGAAACATACATACATATACATAAACATTAGCATAAGATAAGCATGGTCCTTCTAGAAAATGATATACATACATGCATTCATGTATACATATAAACATCAGCATAGTTATGATCACAATATAATTACACGATATCATCAGGTATAGGTTAAGAGAACTTCCTTATTTGTGCACAACATGTACAACATTGAGAACCATACTATCCATCTTATCCAAGGCACATGACACCTTAGATCCATTTACTCTACCTTTTTCAGTTACCTTTCTCATTTTTGTATTTCCACCATCCATTTACCACAATGGACCAACCAGTCCAACCGACTATCATAATCTCACCTTATGTTGCGCTTACTCATGCATGGTGATTCATATGAGTCATACATTTCCTTTAGGTTCCACATGACTATCCCCGAGATTCATTGACTTCCTATTTCAAAAACCAATTCCCAATAATCTCAAAGCAATAGAGGGAAGACCAAGAAGAAAAATAAGAAGCAAACCATGGAAAATAAACAACAATATGACACCATAAACAAAGTGGCATGATCATGCACTAGACATAAAAAAGTTGTAATCATGTGCAAGAAAATTGCCTAGAGGCCAAAAGCACAAGAATCTCAATACACCCCATGAATCAATCCCCATGGTTCCCACTGAAATCTCAACTTGATCCTTCTTCAATAATTCATGCCAATCTCTTTTCCATGCAATCCCTTGCATCATACTGCCTTCAACACATAGGTGTAAGTGCATAAATAAACATATCAATACACTGGTTACCTTACTTTGTTGTCCAAGCACATTTCTTGCAACTGAGCACATCCACACCATCTCTCAAGGGACTCTGATTTCCTTGATAGATCCACATGTAACTAGAGCCTAACTAATATACCTACCATGTACAAGTTCATAAATCTACCACATATCCACATATTGGCAGACGAAACCATGGTTAAGATGACTTCTACACAAAGAACTCATTCATTTAGAATTAGGGTTTCCAAACATAACCAAAGGAAATCTTGCCCAATTCTTCCCTTTTACCTTTTTACTTTGTTGCAATAGAGTGTTACTATGTGTTGTCATATCACCTAACTGTTAGTTATATGAACACATGCATTTTTACCTTGTCATGCTAATACCAAGCATGTCACCCTACAACTTCTCGCACATGTCAACCACATGTTTCAAATATCAAGACAATCATATCTATCAATTTTAAATCAACCTTTACAACGACTAACAATCATGTCATAATCCATAGCCAACTCATAGTAATTAAATATAATGCTACAACTATCACCTACATACACTCAAGTACATATCAACTATCTCAATAGAAGATCATTTTAAAACATACTCATATCATGTAATTCATCAAGCATTCAACCAACTTGCAAACATACCATGTTAAATAAATCAACTATATGAAATAATAGACACCAAATAGTAAAAAACCAAATAGAAGACATAATCAAACATTCAAGCACAAGGTAGACAACCAAAGAAATCTCATACCCTAATTTACCTTAGGGGAGGCTATCTTGTCTACACAATCAATCTAGTTAGCACGATATAACTTTACAACACCTCATATCAAGGACAAATAAGATCGTAATATCCATAAAATTAGTTAATTAACATGTTCACATCATAAGCTCATAAATTTTGGTCGTTGATACATAAAAATCACATATACAAATTCAATCTAGATTAGTACAACACCATATCACAAATATGTCATCTCATACCTAAAAATCATAACCATGACCATCAACATGGGCCAATCCAACTTAGTATGATGCACATAACATGAATATCTTAATGTAATAATCCTAATGATCAAGTTACTACCATATAACAACAATAAGCTATATATCATGATTTTGAACAACATATAACCTAATCATCAAGTTATATAACATAAAACAACAATAGCAATGCATAAAGCCATAGGTTACCATCAATCTTGACTATCTAAGACATGTCAATATGACTATGTTAATCAATTATCATCTATCATGTATGTAACCATAACATCAAAAGACATGTACATAAATCTAATTTATATAAATCTAATGCATATAAAAATCCTTAACTTACATACCTGCATGCCCAACATACAAACATGTATGACAACATGCTCTTGCCTCAAGGTCCAATGCTGCAAATTTACTTTAATGATATGCATCTCCTTCTCTATTTCAGCTAACATATCAGCATCATAACAACCAATAGCACCATGACAACCTAAATTACATACAATGACTTCACAAGGCATGTTTGACCTAATACTTATGCATAACTATAAGCAAGACCATGCATGTATAACAACTGCATATAGACATATAACAAATGAGTAAAAACTCATATACGCATCATTCTGGCTAGAGTCTAGCCATCAATGCATGACCATGTCACTACACAAACCATGACCTCGTGCATTACAACAATAACTACATCACGTTCATTTGATGACATGTGAACACTAATGTGCATGACAATGCATAATCAACCATACAAACATGAATATGTACTCCACGAAAACACCTTCCACCTTCACATGGTGACATCACTACAACCATGGTCAACACCATGAAAATGCAACAAGCACATGGACTACATGCATAAGGAACACATACGAAACCAACACGAAAGCTTTATAAACACACAACCCAAGGAGAGTGAAACTAATACGGGAGCATGAGGCTTGAAGGAAAAAGGATTCAAACTTTTTCCAAAAATACAAAAGAAGTTACAGGCAAAGGAGTGGGATCCTCTAGCTATCAATTTACAAGCCTTCTAGATAGGATTTTGAGCTACAATTTAGGGACTGAATGATTATGTAATTAATTCAAGTATTTTTGATTTAGTTGAGAGTCTTGAGGAGAATATTAATCAAATTTGATATTGTTTAAAAATAGGCAAATTCAATCCAGTGTTTTAAGGATCTGATTGTTAGGATGGACTAGTACTTATGTAAGTTATGAATGATTGAAAAATGATTTTGATTGATTCGGCTTGTTTTTGGCCATATATGATAAAAGTTGCAGGAAACATAACTTTATGCATTTCTGTGTATAATTGGTAAATCTCGAGGCTGTTGCATCCTTCCGTAGTGTCTCTGTGTATCACTGAATTTCTGGTTAAGCTTGAAAATTTAGACTTCTGAGTGATCGCATTTAATCCTTTTTTGTTGTATTTAACAACTGCGGGGTTTGAAAGGGTACGGACTCCTTAATCAAGTTTGAAGTGTCGCACTCTTTCTTAACTGTTGATTTCACTTTCAACGCTTTGCATCACAGTCAACAACGAGGGTTGGCCTATTATTAACTTGTGTGTTAATGAAAGTCCCGTGAGCCATATATTCTAATGACCACTGTTATATGATAGGTATAAAGCTTTAAAATGAGCGAACATTAATCTATGTACCAAACTCAAGCTTTTATAAATTGGGTTTATAAATCTATCGGCTCTGTGAGGCAGGTATCATTGCACAAATCTCCATGTGATGTCATAGTAACCATCGGATCACTTGACTATTGACCATTGGATCGCTTTTTAATATCACATCCCAAGGCTCAAGAGTGAATTACCCTTGCCGGTGGATTTGCTAAGTGCGATGTGCGATAATATCGCATCGCATCATTCATAAGGAAATGAACCCTACATGGTGAGCTTGGGATTGTGATATGTGATGTTTAGGACCACCGATATATATCTCATCGCAACCTTCATAAGAAAATGAACCCTGTCAGTGAGCTTGCAATTGTGATATGTGATGTTTAGAGGAATAGTAGAAGTGCTTGTCATAGTGGATGAATTTAGCGGTTCTACTATTTAGCAGAATAGATAAATTTGGAGGTAGATGACTGAGACTCTTCTAGAAATCCAAGAGGAAAGTCTGCCAAAACATGAAGAAATTGTTTCAGGATTTGAGCATTTGTTCATTATGCGTAAACCCCAACCACCATTTCTGGTATTAGAGCAGCTTACTGACATTGAATAGGATCTCAAGGATTAGAAAAAAGAAATCCAACATAGATTTCAGAGTTAGAGGAAGAGGTGGTGGTCAAAGAAGAGAATGACCAGTTGCAAACGCTAAAGTATTGGAAGCTATGCAACAGGTCCAAGCTAGATTGGAAGCAGTGGAAATGGGAAGAGATGCAGATGTTGGGTATGTTAGTGAACCTGAAGCTAGAGCTGCAGAAGATGAATATCCTGTAGATGTAACTCCTACAATGAGATTCTTTATGTCAGTATTGAGCTCCACATCTAAGCCTAGACTTGAAGTCTTGATCTACACAGGAAGCTTAAGCCCTGAGGAATTGATAGATTGGATAAATGACATGGAGAAATTCTTCGATTATGAAGAAACAGATGAAGGAAACAAGGTGAATTTTGTTGTCACAAAACTAAAAGGACATGCAACACTTTGGTGGGATGGAGTGCGGGTAAAAAGAAGAAGACTTCGCAAACAACCAATTAAGAATTGGAACAAGATGGTGGAAAAACTGAAAAGTAAGCTTTTGCCAGGTGACTATCAGCAAATAGTATTTAGATAGATGTAGAATCTTAGGCAGAGGTCTATGAAAGTAAAGGAATACACAGAGGAATTCTAAAAAGTTAGTATAAGAGTAGGACAAATCCAAGATACATATGAGAAGGTTGCCAGATATGTGAATGGTCTTAGAATGGATATTCAAGATAATATACGTGTATTGTCTCCTAAAACAATAGAAGAGGCTTATCAAATGGTACTGAAGGCTGAAGAAAAACTCATGAGGAAGCAGTCTTCTAGAAATAGAGGTACTTTCCAAGGAAGGGGAAGACAAGGTGATAGAGGAAGATCTACAACACCTAAAGATGGAGCTAGCAGCAATTCAAGTCAGCATAAAACCATAGGAGGTGATGCAAGTGGCAAAGGGAGTTTTTCCTGAGGAAGAGGAGGGAGAGGTAGAGGAAGAGAAGTTAGATGTTATAGATGTAACAAGCTAGGACAAAGAGCTTATGAGTGCCCATAAAAGGTAGGAATGAATCTAAGGAATGCAATTGTTCCAAAAACTAAAGAGGAAGAAACAAATGTAATAGATGAAGAGAATGTTCCAGAGAAAGGGGAATCTTTGGTAGTCAACAAAATTTTGTTAAAACCAACTAAGGAAATTGTTGAACTAGCACAAAGGAAAACCTTGTTCAGGACTATCTGAAAAGTTCAAGGGAAGTGTTGTCAAATGATAATAGACAGTGGTATTATAGATAATTTGGTCTCCACAGAAGTGGTGGAGAAGTTCAAATTTTAAAAAAAGAAACATCCAACACCTTATAAGGTGTCATGGCTTCAAAAGGGATATCAATTGGTAGTGAATGAGCAATGTGAAGTGGAGTTGTAGTTGGGAAAATATAGAGACAAAATTCTGTGTGATGTGATGCCTATGGATGTGTGTCATATATTTTTGGGTAGACCATGGCAGTATGATAGAGGATCTATGCATGATGGGAAGAATAACACATACAAATTCAGCAAAGATGGTGTCAATCATACATTGCTGCCACTGGAGGAAGAGGATACATCGAAGAAACTTGATTCAAAGACACTTTTGCTGAGTGGAAAGGAGTACTTGTAGTAGATGGAGGAATATGAGGTAAATTATGTGTTGGCTTGCAAACCCAGGGTAATAATTACTTCCACAAAAGTTTTTTATTTACCAATTGGAATTCAAGAAATGCTGGATAGCTATTGTGATATTATTGTAGGTGATTTTCCTGATGAGTTACCACCAATTAGAAAAATCAGTCATCACATAGATTTGATTCCAGTAGAAAATCTACCTAATAAAGCAGCTTACAAGATAACTCCCACAGAGAATGAAGAGATTAGGAAATAGGTTTAGGAACTGTTAGACAAAGGACTAGTTAGAGAGAGTTTGAGTCCTTGTGTGGTGCCAACAGTGTTGAGCCTAAAGAAAGATGGAGGTTGGAGAATGTGCACTGATTCAAGAACAATCAATAAGATAACAATCAGGTATAGATTCCCTTTACCTAGAATGGTAGATTTGATGGATTGTTTGAGTGGAGCTAGATATTTTACAAAGTTAGCTTTAAAAAGTGGTTATCATCAAATCAGAATTAGAGAGGGAGATGAGTGGAAAAGTGCTTTTAAAACCAATGAAGGATTGTATGAGTGGACGGTAATGCCTTTTGGATTGTTGAATGCCCCTAGTACATTTATGAGACTTATGAATGAATTTATGAACGAATTTATTGGTAAATTTCTAATAGTATATCTAGACGATATATAAGTTTATAGTAGATCTAAGGAAGAACATTTGAGACAACTGAATTATGTCTTACAAAGGCTACAACAAGAAAAATTACTATTAAATTTAAGGAAGTGTTCGTTCATGAAGGAGGAGCTAGTCCATTTTGGCTTCATTATTTCTATTGATGGTTAAATATGGATCCAAAGAAGATCAAGGCTATTATGGAGTGGCCTTCCCAAAAAGTGTCTTTGAGGTAAGAAGTTTTCACAGTCTTGCTAGTTTTTACAGGAAATTGATAAGGAATTTAGTAAGATTAATGCTTCAATTATTTACAGAATAAAGAAGGACAGACAACCATTTAAATGTACTGTTGAAGCATAAAAGAATTTGCAGTTGTTGAAGAGAAAGATTACCAAGAAAACTATTTTGATTTTTCTTCATTTTAATAAACCTTTTCAAGTGAAGTGTGATGCTAGTGGAGAAGCCATTGGAGCTATTTTGGGTCAGGAGGACAGGCTTGTAGCTTATTTTAGTGAAAATTTGAATGATACAAAGAAGAAATATTCTTCTTACGACAAAAAGTTTTATGTAGTGGCGCAAGCTTTAAAAAAGTGGAGACATTACTTGATTTCCAAGGAGTTCATACTATATTTAGATAACCATGCATTACAATACATTATGCAACAACCAAATCTTAACAAGAAGCATGCAAAATGGGTAGAATAGTTGTAAAGTTTTAATTTTGTATTAAAACATATAACTGGTCAATCAAACAAAGTAGCAAATGTCTTAAGTAGGAAAAGTATTTTAGTTCAAGAAAGTCAAATTCAAGTGTTGGGTATTAATTTACTTAAAGAGTTACATGAGAAAGATCTAGATTTTAAAGAGGCATTTGAAGCTTGTACGAATCCTATTTTGTTAGACAGAAGCAAGTGGCTAGATTATTTCATGCAAGAGGGATTGTTGTTTAAAATAAATCAAATGTGCATACCATGTTGCTCCGTGAGGGAGAATTTGATCAAGGAGAAACATAATGCAGGACTTGGAGGGCATTTTGGTACATTCAATACTTATGAACAGTTGAACAGGTTTTATTTTTGGCCGAAAATGAGGTCTGAAGTACAAAGGTTTGTGAAAAATTGTAAAGACTGTCAATACACAAAGGGAAGAAGTCAAAATAGAGGTTTGTATGTTCCATTACCTATTCTAGATAGGCCTTGGGATATGGTAAGTATGGACTTTGTTTTGGGTCTACCAAAAACTGAAAGAGGAAATGATTCAATTTATGTAGTAATTGAGAGATTTTCAAAAATGCCACAATTTATTCCATGCTATAAAACCAATGATGCTACTCATATTATTAATCTATTTTTTAAGGAGATTGTAAGATTACATGGGTTACCTAAGAGCATTGTTTTAGACAGGGACACCAGATTTGTTTGACATTTATGGAGGACATTATGGAATAAGCTTGGAACTAATTTGAGTTTCAGTTCTACTTATCATCCCCAGACTGATGGATAGTCTAAGTTGTAAATAGAAGCTTAGGTAATCTTTTGAGAAGTCTTGCAGGTGAGCATCCAAAATAGTTTGATCAACTATTGGCACAAGCAGAATATGCATGTAATGATTCTCGTAATAGGAGTACAGGGTAGAGTCCATTCCATAAAATTTATGGAATGCACCCAAGAGGAGTGTCTAAATTGAGAGATTTGGGACAAGCTAAGAGGAGAAGTGCTAAAGGAGAAGAATTTGATACAAAAGTTTAAGCAATACATGAACAAGTAAAATAGCAACTAGCAACATCAAATACAATGGTAGAGAAGATTTGAAGAGAAGAGAAGTTAATTGTGAAGTTGGAGGCTTAGTTTTAGCACACCTAAGGAAGGAAATATTTCCAAAAATGGAGTATAATAAACTAAAGTTTAAAAAATGGACCATGTAGAGTCTTGGGAAAATTTTCTGCAAATGCATATGAAATTGACTTACCCCCTGATATTGGAATATCTACAATTTTTAATGTTGCTGACTTATACAAGTATGAAAGGAACAGGCAGATGACGAAGTAGAGGATCGAGAGGAACAAGAGGTTGACTAGGTAAAACAATTGCCTATAGCAAAGGAATTGAAGCTAGAGAGGGTTTTTGGCAAGGAATCATTGAAGAAGACAAGAGAATAAGAGTATTTTCAATATTTGGTCAAATGGAAGGATCAACCAATTTCTGAAGCTACTTGGATGACAGACTCAATGCTATAGAAGTTGGGCAGTTCTGTAGAAGAGCGCATGGACAGGAGCCCATGAAGAATTTTTTCCTTAGGAGTTTGATGTAGGAGCATGAGGCTTGAAAGCAAAAGGCTTCAAATTTCTTCCAAAAATACAAAAAAAGTTAAAAGCAAAGGAGTGGGATCCTTTACCTGTCAATTTACAAGCTTTCTAGATAGGATTTTGAGCTATAATTTAGGGATTGAATGATTCTGTAATTAATTCAAGTATTTTTTATTTAGTTAAGAGTCTTGAGGAGAGTATTAATCATATTTGATATTGTTTAAAATTAGGCAGATTCGATCCACTGTTTTAAGGATCTGATTGTTAGGATGGACTAGTACTTATGTAAGTTATGAACGGTTGAAAAAGGATTCCTGATTTGGCTTGTTTTTTCCCATATATGATAAAAGTTGCAGGAAACATAAATCTATGAATTTCTGTGTATAATTGGTCAATCCCAGGGGTGTTGCATCCCTTTGTAGTGTCTCTGTCTATAATTGAATTTCCAGTTCAACTTGAAAATTTAGAGTTCTGTGTAATTTCATTTAACCCCTTTTCATTGTATTTAACAGCTGTAGGGTTTGAAAGGGTACGAATTCCTTAATCAAGGTAGAAGTGCCACACTTTTTCTTAACTATTGATATCACTTTCAATGCTTTGTGTTACAGTCAACAACGAGGGTTGGCCTGTTATTAACCCCTGTGTTAATGAAATTCCTGCGAGCCATAAATTCTAAGGACCACTATTATCATATGGGTATCGAGCTTTAAAATGAGTGGACGTTAATCTAACTATGGGACCCAAGCTTTTATAAATTGGGTTTATAAATCTATCGGCTCTGTGAGGTGGGTATCATTGCACAAATCTCCATGTGATCTCTTAGTGACCGTCGGATCACTTGACTATTGATCATTGGATTGCTAGTTAATATTACATTGCAAGGTTCAAGAGTGAATGACCCTGGCCGGCAGAGTTGCGAAGTGCGATGTGCGATACTAACGAATCAAACCATTCATTAGGAAATGAACCCTACCCGGTGAGCTTGCTATTGTGATATGTGATGTTTAGGAGCGCTGATATATATCGCATCGCAACATTCATAAGGAAATGAACCATATCACTGAACTTGTGATTGCGATATGCGATGTTTAGAGGAATAGTAGAAGCTCTTGTCATAGTGGATGAATTTCGTGGTTCTGCTTATTTAGTAGAATAGATAACTTTGGAGGTAGACGACTGAGACTCCGCCAGAAATACAAGAGGAAATTTCGCCTGAACTTGAAGAAATTGCTTCAGGATTTGAGTGTTTGTCCATTACGCCTGTACCTTGGCCACCAACAACCACACTATGGTACTACTCTATAACATCCTCCTTCCACATCTACCCAAGCAACCATCTATTCAAGGTAAACAAGAAACAAGAGGCCATTATGGTATGATTCTACCTCCTAAGTCATGTTAAGGAAGTGGAACCATTGGAAACACACAATACAAATATTCAACATCAGCTTCAGGACCCTCAGGAACCAACCCAACACCTTGGGTAGCTTTCCGTTGGGTCCCACTGAAGTTTTTGACATATTAAGCTCCAATCAGCCTCATGTTATGGGCATGACAACTTCCACGGACCTTTGGATGCTTTCACAGGCCTACCTGCCAGCATCTAGGGACTCTTTTGCTCAGTTCTATGCCAATGTCCATAGGATTTGAGCCATGTTTTCAGGCCAAGAGACCAGATCTCTACCCTGAATTGAATGAAAGCTTCATATGAATAATATAACATGGAAATAACAATACTAATGAAATTACTTGAATAAAACCTTGAGTAAACCCCTATTAGAAATGACAACCATTTCATTAAACATATCATGAATATGTAACCTAGAGATGTAAATAGAAGATCTGAGTAGAGGGGTCTCATACTTATTTGGTATTCACCATGAAGCATTAATTCCTCAATTCATTAACTGTTATTCCATCCATTAGTTCATAGATACATTTTTCATTCATCTACAAGTAAAAAATGATGAGAACCATACATAACTATTGTCATAAAACATATAAGTAACCAACATAATAGAGACAAACATATCCATGAAATCATGGTCATATAAACCACATATAATCCACTATAATACTCATAAAAGTACATGGAGAAATAACCTTTCATTAATGATTAAAATTCCAAACCCTAGATGGGAGTTCCACGTTCCACCCGAACATAGAATGGATAAGCCAAATATATCTTTAGCCTTTCACCCCCATGCCATATTTCAATCATGAATGTGGGACTCAAATGAAAGAACCAACCAGGGCATAACGAGGTTAAACCACCTCACCCTCATTAATAGAAAGTAGGCTTTACCATAATACATCCCAGATCACTAGGCCAACATAATGAACACATCATAATAAGCTTTACTATGATCTCCACTTGATCACTACGCCAAACAAGCATGGATACCACCTTATTTCTCCACCTACACCGTGAGGAATTTTCCTGTCTCCCAGTCACTTGGGCTTTACTGCAATGCAAATCCAGATCACTAGGCCCTAAACCAATACCCAGTGTCCAAGATTTATCACATATTGCAAATCAAGGATTACTATTCCCAATGGAGAAAAATCCACCTCTTGAATTTAGTGTATATTTTGTCATTCACTAGAAAGGATTGTTAGCCCCATTGAGGAAAAACAATCCTGGAGTTACCGTAGACCACAGTCTAGGTAGGGTTCACTAGGACATTGGTTTTATTGTAATCCATAGCCTGATGGGTGGACCACTAGGACATGTTCTCTATCATTCATAGATCCAACTCACTTAGCTTTGAATCCATCCAGAAATCCAACTCAACAAAAACATGATAACTCCATCACACCATGGCTACTCGGAAATGGAAAGGCTAGGCTGAAAACACTGTAACACCTAGAAAAACCCATTCCATAATAGCAAAATAACTACATGAAATACCTTGTATGTCAAATATAGCAAGGAAAATACGCATGCAAATGTATACCTGCAAATAATCATGATGTAGTTGCTTGATCCTTCTCTTCCCACCTTGATCTTTGCTTCCTCTTGCCTTCTTTTCCTCTCTTAATCCCACGCATAGCCATAGCTAAAGCTTGATCTAAGAGCTCACATTGCCAAGAGATTTCCAATTAATCCTTGGAAGCCTTTTTATCAATGAGGCCTCTACTTTCTTCATTTTCCATTATTTTCCTTTATTTTCCTCCCCACACGCAACATATGACCTTTCACCTTCCTTTTCTCCTAATTTCCATTATTTTCATAATTAATTGTCCCAAAAATGTCATTTTGTCTTTTCAAAGCCTTAGCCATTTCCTTTGTCAATTTCCTTATCCAGAAAATTGATGGACACCCACACTATGATGTTTTTCCCACCATTCAACTTGAAATACATGTCCTATCATAGTGGCCTTATATATATACTTTTTACATGGATTTTTACCACGATTGCTACAATATGGAGATTCCTTGCTAATTATCAACTGGCTCAATAAGACTCAAGCATGCAGAAATATATTACACTTGACCATTTTGGAAGAAGCAACCAAGCTTAATACTCTTTTAATTCCTTTACATGTTCTCACATCTATAGCAAACAAGACAATGTGGCTAATAATCTCTTGAAAGAGGGGATGGCAATGGATGTAGTTCCTTGCAAGATAATTGAGTGGAAAGATGGAATATTTTCTTGTAGCTTCTATCATAGACCATACAGGGACATTTCTAGAAGTTCATTAAGAACATAAAATTTTTGTTTAATCTTTTTTGTTCCATAAATTTTATAACATGCATCATAATCTTCCTAAGAACATCTACTAGCAGGAAAGTTCACCCTATTTTGGTTTGGAATTATTTTGATATATGGTTTTGTAATTTTTGGTCGAAATGTGGAACCACTCAAAAAGAAGTTCAAGATCTCACACACCATCTATGCTATTTTTCAAATAATCTTTATGAATTCACATGGGATGTGCATATGTAGAATGTAATTTTATCAAATTTTCTAATGATTTAAATTAAGGTATTTTTCTCATGGGAAAATACTATCACAAAGATATCCTTCAATAAATTGACAGCTTAATTTTGGTTCTCTATGTTTTCCTCCATTAATTAAAATTTTCCTAATTCCTTCTCAAGGGTTGCATGATGTATATAGGATGATGGTCGTAAAGTGGAATCATGGGAACATTTTTGATGAGGTACATAAGGATGTGTTGTATCACCATCTTCTAAATAATGATCATGTGATCCATAATATTTTCTTAGAAAATGTAAATTAATGATGATATCTCTCTAGATGTTTATTCACAATCTTAGTTTTCCCCTCATATTGAGTATGGTAAGATGAATTTTAAGCTCATTGAGTGCCAAGAAAAGAGAACAGTTCAGTCCAAATTTTAATAGCGAAATATGGGTCTATATCACTTACAATAAGCATGGAGCATTCATGTAACTTCTAAACTATATCAATGATCGTTACAAACCCTATACATTCTTTTAAAGGATGAGAAATAGAGAACATTTTGGCATAATTCATGAGTTATTTCACCACCACCATGATTACGTTTTTTCTTTAGACTTTGATGCACCTATAATAGAGCCATTTGAGATATTTTTCAAATACTAAATTGATATGGATAATTGTTATAGGATACTCACGATATTATTTTCCTCTAAATTATTCTATTAGTTAACCAAACATTCAAACATAATATTTTGATCATTACTTTTAAGAACTCCCCAAGAGAATCCTTCTTGATCTCATGGTAAGATTTTAGGAATCCTTAATGTTCTATGATAAGAGAAGTATCAATTCAAAAAGGAAATTTTGTTGGAATTTAGAATTATTGCATAAATGTAGGTGACCCTAATACCACTATGAGTCATTCCTCCACAAAACATTATCTAATGCAGTCAAGGTTGTCCTATCATATTTGTTAAATGATATTTATACCTTTTGACCTTCCTTTCATTCTATCATTGTTTCTTCTAGAAAATCATATTGTGAATGGTATTAGGACAAATTAAGGCATTTGTTTCTTATTATTCCCTTGGTATTCCACCTTCAAATATAGTTTTTTGTACCTGTAGTGAATTCTAAAGTTATCATCTAACATCTTGATAAACCATTTTTGTTTCTCTTTTGAAGAAAATCATTATTTCAAGAAGAAAATAAGACTATTATGATCTATTTTTCCCTTGAAGGTTCACTGCATTTGGTATGATAAAAAATACATGTAGTTTGAGTTCTTTACTCTAAGATAGCTATTTGTTATATCTACCATCCATACAAATCAAACCCTCCTTTTAGTGCTAGTCATTGAGCACATGGATAAAACGATGTTCAAGAAACAAGGTTTATCCTTTGTATGAAGTTCCAATTAGGCTTCAGACCATTTGGAATAGGATACCCAACTATATTGCAGCATAGTAGTCATTTCTTGAAATGAATTAAACTTGGTCATGGATGTCTTATGACGTATGGAGTATGTAGTTAATCTAAATGCAAAAAGTAAAATATCATAGCCTATCCTAGCTAGGAGAAAAATTAAGTGGAATGTTAGTTAAAAGTTCCTACTTGTACTTACTAAATAGATAACTATTAGAGAAATAAAGGAAAACATAAAATAAAATAGTAAATAATAAATATAAATAGAGTAGAAAAATATTTGTAATATTCTATATTCCATCCTAGAATAATAAGTATTAGATTAGAAACGTGAATGTGGTAGCCATAAAAATGCACTAAACAATAGCCAACATATGGATAGTATAACCTTACAATGGTGAATATTACAACACTAATACTATAAATAGTTCACAAGGAACTGATCTCTAAACACCTTTTCTCACCTTAAAAAAATGGCCCTAACGCCTCCTCATTATTATATATTTTGAATTAGTTCTCAAAATTTAGAAAGTGAGATCCCACGACACTCAGTTCTTCTTGGCACATATAATCTAAATATTGTGTTAATTTCAAGGGAATTCTTGGATTCCTTTGATAGTTACAATCCTTAAAGTCCATTTATATTTTATGTTTCTTACATATTTATGAAACTATAAAATATTTGTAGGCTAATGCAATTGTCGTTGCTCTTTATCTTTAATATAGGTTACCCAACCCTCACATTGAGAACATGTTCTTGATACTTTCCTGAAAATGTGTTCTTTTTACATTTTGTATTAGATGATACATGTTTGAATATGGTATCCATCTTTCCTTTTATTTTTACTAAAAATGATTTCATCGAAGCTATATATCTAGATGAACCAACTATATGATTTTTTAATATGTTTTTAGTATTTTTTTAACTTTGATGTTGACATGGTGCTCTAATTCTTCCAAAGCATCAACTATAGTCCTTAGTGCACTAATATTTTTGAGCTTTGGTAAGTAGCCTCTTTAAACAACATTATTGAAAGTTATAAGTAAGATATTATAATTTATAATCAATGTAGATGTGTCATTTTCAAGTGTGCTTCCTATTATCTACTAGTTTATACAGATTCATAGTTCAATTGGTTTTGTAAATCTATTATCTTTGACAAGTATAAAGCATATTGTAGCTTTTTTCTTGCAAATAATTTATCTCATCCGTAGCAAGTTGAACTCCATAAGTATACCTTTCTAGTCCTTTGCCATGTTTAATATTTCAAGTATTTGCACATAGAAATATTTGAACTCTTTAAATCTTGTGTGCATTTTCATCAATGTTGTTCTAAGATCCTCTTGCAATTCAAGAAAACAAGTTCTAAATTATTTGATATTAACATTGTTTCCTCCATACCATTTTATTGATTGTAATAGGTCTTCAATTATTTAATTCCACTCCTCAATTGCCTAATCTATGTTTATGGTATTTATCTCTAATGCTTGTCAAAACACCATTACAGTTGAAGCCATAGGTGTGGGATATTTCTTGGTGTATGCTACAAGTCGATTTCCTATGCTTTCCATTATTATTGGCACTCCTAGAAACTATAGTTTATTATTGTATTTCTTCATGACCATCCCCTCTTTTTAGTCCAAAACAAATGACTTTGTGCTAGCCAATATATCTAATTTGAAAGGGGTGAATGCAAGTAGCAGAATCCCCTAATATTTGAAGTTTCCTCCTATCACAGTGATGCCTAGAGCCATAATAGAGCTACATGAATGGCTAGTGTTAATTTAATTTGTATTTTGTCTCTCTTCCTTTGCCTCTTCTTCTTCGTCTTTCTTGAGTTTCTACCTCTTCCCTCCTAGTTTTTTCTTTTTATTCCTCCTATATCTCTCATTTGGACTAGATGATATAATGAAAGGAAAGAATATGAATGGAAGCACACACATATAAAAATATTATCAGGATCATATAATAAAGTGAGAAAAATATATACTATTAAATGAAATAGGACAATAATGTGAAATGTACATAGTACACACTAGATAAAGCAGTGGTACCTTATCTCTAAAGAGAGGTGGTGGCTATGCTCATTCACAAAAAAAGTAGACATTACAAGATGAAAAAATGACATTTTAAGATAAATAACTAAATATAATATTCAAAACCATAAATATTCTGAACCTAACCCTAGGAGATGAAACAAAAAAATGATCATAGTCCTAAAGGTGGGTTGATATGTCAACTTCCTAGAGGCATAACTTTTGCATACAATATTTATTCTAGGTGAAAAATAGTTTTTTTAAGAGATTCAATGATCAATTAAAAATTTTGGTACCATTTTCCATTCCATGGAATCCAATTCTATCAAATCATAATAAAAATATCATTTAAGGCCTCAAAATTATCCTAGACATTTAGGACTTGAAAAACTATAAGTAAAAAATACCAAGATGGAGACCCATATTGAGTAATCATAAGAGGTGGGTGGTAAATAATGTCCACTAAGGAAAATCCTTCCCCACTAGGATGAAATTGTTCCCATAACATTAATTTCCTTCCTAACATGGCAGAACATTTATTCATTTTAACTCTTGGTGAGCCACTTGTGTTGGTGAACATATCTTGCTTTGACAATTCGATATGTTTTTATTTTATACTTGTGGGTGTCATATATATTGAGGTATATGTTACACTCTACTATAACCTACTCACTTTAGTTAATATTGAGCTTCCTAGGGTCTAGATACTACGCCACCTCCAATGTATGTAAAATGGGTAGAAAATGTGTTTAAAGCAACTCCACATCAAATAATAGGTGCAAGCCAAGCAAATGGGAAATAATCAATTTAAACTAATTTTCATGCATGTCCTTTGTCATGTTGTAGGAACCATATTATAGTGGCTTTATCTTTGTAAAGGGCCTTTAGAGGTGTTATTTCAAGGAAAGCAAACACACCTAACTACCAACCTTAAACTTGTTGGAACTCAATTCTAGTCATGTTGGTGCTTGTACCTAGCATTAGATTTTTGTACGATATCATGGAAATGTTATTAGATGTAATAGATATATTCAAAAAATGTATTCTCTATTTTACCTTATTCTAAGCATGGGAGGAATCTTCCTATAAAGATGCAAATGGGAATAACTATCAATGGGTGCCAATGTTTGGAACCCAAAGCACATGAAAAGAGGGCTATGATGAATAAAGCTATGGAGGGGCTTTCTATACCCATGTTCAATATATATAAGGTCCTCATTCTATGTGCATTGATGCATGGAGTTTTACATAAAAAAAAAAATTGCACGCTCTTCTTATTCATCGTTTGTTTTTACATTTGTTTGGGGATGGAAGATGGCTGATTTGGCTAGTTTAGTTGCCATCAAAGACCATTGGTTTGACTAGAAGTTTATAAGGAACCCTAAATCCTATATGGAAGGATGGTGCATGGTATCCCAAATGAACCCAAACATACGTAAGGAATATTTTAGTGGTGGATTCAACTATGATATTGTTCTTTCATTGTGCCAAAAAGGCCATTTTTTAATTTGACTTAAATCCAAAAATGATTAATCATTACCATCCATGGTGAATAGAAAAAATTACATATAATAAAAGGATATTGACTTATAGGGTTTGTTTGGGGTGGGTAGAGGAATGCAAATCCCCTACTTCTTAATTTAAATATTATTATGACACAAACAATGTATAATCTTATAAAATTATTGATTTCTTATTGTAGTTTTGTCCATTATAGATACTTCTAAAAAACTATTACTATCTTTTCAAAACTAAGTCTTCCTAAAACAAAATATAATACATATTCTAAAATATCTTTGGAGAGTCACTTTAGAGGACATAATTATAAAATAAGAAAAAAAAGATACATCCTAGAACTTGTTTACTTTTTCTTAGTGTCTAATATATAGTAATGAGGTTCATATCACTATCATATATTTTGGGCCACCTAGAGATCTTGTGCCCATAGGAGTTAAGATTCACGATTAATTCCATAACATGGGGTTGACTGAGGAAATATCCAACATGATTTGTGCTACCCCTCCTGTACTTATTATCCTAGTGACATTTTTGTAATATGCCGACCACATTCAATAGAGGTCACTCTACAAAAGTCCTTATGTCTACATGAACTACAAAGGATTGGTATTAGTGTATATTATCAGTTCCATTCTTAGAAAATAATTGATCCACTATCAACATGTCTATATAAAAGAGTAAATTGCATTGTCATAGCCTGTGGGGTTCATGTGAATAATATTAGAGAGTGTCTAACTCTGATAGTCTATTGGCTATCCATGTTGAGTGATTAATGCATCAATAGTATATATATAGGCAAATTTACCTATTGCAAATAATATTTATTGGTTCAATAGAGTGATTAATGATATTGACAAAAGGTAGTGTTTTCGATCCATATATGTTTTGTGTTGTGAGTTGGACTAGGAAAACCACAACTATAACTCTACCTTTTATCATTTGGATCAAGTGATAATTAATACAAGATAAGTATAACATGAACATAGGTAGACGTTAGTAAGGCACAAGAAGTTTGAAACTTTTATTTGAGTGATCATGCATAACAATTCATAGAAGGTCTATAGTATGTTGAGGATGTGTCCAAGATATACATCACCACTTGGATGTACATATGTATGCCACATTGGTATTTACAAACTAGTTGCTACTTCAATTATTTGAAACCAAAATTTAGGCATAACGTATAGAAGGTATTTGTCTAGTCTAGAACCATCTCGTTTCTCTCTTAACATAGTTTTATCAATCTTATGTATTAGTCATTGTAGTTTATAATATAGTACAATTTTTCATTGAAGACGATTATTTGTAAAATTTTGTAAAATAATATCTATTATGGCTCACTCAATAATGTTGTCACTAATATTTCACATTGGAAAGATCCTTAAGGAGTCCAAAAGTGTAATTTTTTATGTATAAAATATTCAAATAGATTAATGAATCCTAAAAAGTTTAACTATTTCTCCAAAGCATATTCACTTACATGTGTTTCAAATAAAGGAATGTCAAAGTTAAATTGTAAACTAAAGGGTATCACACCTCCAATATGCTTTCTTGTTGAGGTTTTATCAGTTAGTGTTTGCATTTGTTAAAGGATCTACATGAAATTTCACGCCATCTCATTAGTCTATTGTATTAGGACGACCTAAAGAAATAACTTCATAGGATTTTCTACATTTTCATCTCTCTCTTCATTCAATGTAGGAGGATAATTAGGCAAGTGAGAGTTGTCATCCCTAATTGAAATTATTTCATATAATACCAAGTATAGAGAACAAAATGAAAGGTAATAATATGAATGTGACTATCTACTCATAGAAATATTAGAGGGATCATAGTAATATAGTGAGAACCAAACTTTATTAATAATTGAAATAGTAAATTACCATGAAATGAAAATAATAAAAAC
Organism: Pinus taeda; assembly: GCA_000404065.3. NCBI lineage: Eukaryota > Viridiplantae > Streptophyta > Pinopsida > Pinales > Pinaceae > Pinus > Pinus taeda. The sequence goes on along the minus strand of APFE030805950.1, from coordinate 19,770 downwards.
TAGCTAGAATGGTGGTAGCTTATTTATTTACAAGAAGTTGATGGCTATGGACATTCATGTAAACACAACATCCAAGTGGTTGAAATAACCTTTTAGCACACATGAATAAACCCTAAGAGCTAAAACCGCCAAATATCCAAGATTCTAACCTTAAGAGATGAAATGACAAAAGCATTGTGAGATTTGAGGTATTTAACTAATATCTCAAGTTCCCAAGGACACAAATATTGCATATAATATTTGTTTGGTGCACAAAATAGCACGTTCGAAATGTGCAATTGAGAAGTACAATTGTTGGAAAGACTAGGAATTCCATGCAAAACACATTTCCTTGAATCTTTGAAAATATCGTTTAATTCATAAAAATGGCCAAAAACATTAATACATAAAAAAATCGAAGAAAACAACTAAGTTGGAGAGTTATGTTTCATTAGGAAAGAGGTGGATTTCCAAAACTGACCAAATAGATCATTTTTTGACATCTTCTTGTCTCTTCATTTCTACTTCCAAATAAATCCTAAATTCTTCCTATCCAATTATTTTCTCCTTTTCTTATGCTTTCTAAAGTATTATTTCATTATTTCTCTTCGTTGGTCATTCCCTCTATGGTACCACTTTAATTGTACCTTCACTTCTACTCTCACTCTTTCTGAAAGCTCACACATGTTTTCCCTTTTTGGCTTGGGGTCACTTCCCATTCAAAAGTTAGATTCATAAAGAAATACAAATATTCCATATTTATCTCCTTCCTACGACACATCATTCTTCTATGACCACCTAAAATTGTAGGTTATACCATGTTAGCAAATGATTTCTAATGTGTCATGTTCATAGAATATTTCATTTCCAAAATGGAAAGTTTCTAGAATATGTACTTCTCCAAATAACTTGTTGATATATTTCAAATAATAATACCTTTGTAGTAGGTAAATGAGGGTCAAGAGGCTTATTTTTTACATATCAAAACTTGTCCAACTCCGCAGATAACAACTTGATAAGAAAATTCCTATAGGTAGAGTCAACCCCTTATGAATTTGGGGAGAAGATAAGGGCCTTTTGTAGCTCCAAATACTCTAACATATGTCCCCCTCCTAATGACATACAACTATCCCACTCCAATGATAGAGTACATTTCTTTTTATAACATGCAATTAGTTGTTCCACAAAATAATAATCCATATATAAGAACTATGAATTCCTCATGCATTATAGTGTAACATATTTGATACTTGTGATACCACAAATTTGGTAATAGATATATGTCAATGAGCCATTTCATTTCCATTTCCAACCCATCAGTATGGTGGTATTGATGAGACAAATTGTGCATGGTACACTATAGGCCTTCTAAAAGGATAGATACTTTGCAATGTATTTATGTTTAATTTTAGAGATAGCCTAAATTGAAGTAGTAGAGAGAATTCCCCCACAATAAAAAAAATATGCTTGTTTTCATGATTATGTACATTAAGGGTATCCATGAATCTCAAATGGTAGCTATAGGCTTGGTGGAGTAAGAAATGATATTAAAAAAAATGTATTATTTTAGACCCATGCGTGCCTTTTTTATGATTTGGACTAGGAAAAGTTGACTTTAACTCCACCCTCAATAATTTGGATAAAGGGATAATCGATACAAGATAAGTCTAACATGGACATAAGTAGAAGGTAGAAAGGCCCGGGAAGTTTGGAACCTTTATTTTAGTCATCATGCAAAGCCAATCATAGAATATCTAGATTATGGTGAGGATGTGTCCACGAAATACATCGCTATTTGGATGTACCTATGTATCCCAATTTTTCACTTCGAAACTAATTTCTACTTTGTGTATTTGATAGCCAACCTTGGGAATAAGCAATGAAAGATATTGGCCAACTATAGTACCATGTCATTTCACTCTTAACGTAAAGTTTTCCATCTCATGTATTCATCATTACAATTTATAATACAGTATTGTCGAGCAGTAAAAGGGTCTTTTTCACCTCTATTTACCCTACATTAACTACCAATCGAGGTACGGTTTGTTATCTCAAAGAGTGTACTCAGTTTGAGGTGGTCATTCATTAAGAGTAATGCTAGTAGTATAGTGCTTTTGAAAAGTAACTAAACGTTGAAAACAACCTCTAAATGTAATGACAAGTACTAGAAATGCTTGTGACCAAATCATTCACTTAGGGAACTACATCACTTTATCAGTCAAGGGTGCAGTAATCATAACTATTCCCTTCGTAGATTGATGTAATTGAAAATAAATTATGCAAAAGATCATCAACCTGTGAACTAGACAACAATATTCAATGTTCACTAGAGTTTCAGATCATTCTACTGACACCAAAGCAATGATAATTCAAATAACAAGAAAAGGAACAACAACTAATCTATTTAACAAGATTGAACAACAAAGCATTAACCTAACGAAATGAATGAACCAGTAATTGTAATCTGCGGGTATTAAGCAACAATATTCATCTTGGAAATGTTTTGAACATCAAACGGAAATGGAACAGTCAACTACAGTCAAGTATGAAATATTAAACAGTCAACCTAAATCAAATGTAAATGCATAGTAAACCAAATCGAATATCACACACAACAAGTCTATATTGAAGAAAACAATAATATGACTTTCGGCACAACAATTACTAATCATGGTTGTGAAGAAACAACAATTGTGGTCACTATGGAACAACAATCCTAATGAACAACAATCGCGCTTGGAACTAAACCATAGGTAAATAGATAATAATACCGATTTGTAAATGCACAACACTGTGTTGAGGCCTCGGAAATTGCTGCCACAACATTGGGGATAACCACCCGATCTGGACCTTGGTACAGCTCCTTTTCCGTTTGGAATGGTGGCTCCAATTGGAGATAACGGGACCAGTTTCCCGATAATGAAATAAAAGGGATGGATGGGTGATGAATAGATTGCTTAAGTGATAGGCGACTAGCTTATTCTATTGACGAAAATAGGGAAACTAATACTAATCCCGGGAACAACTTATTCATTCGGAATGCAGTGTTAAATAATCTTTATTTATCTAGCAGGCATATAGATGACTCTGTAAAATAAATAAGATACATTCAATCATTCAAAGATTGCTTCATGTGAATAGTCACAATGAAGCGATAAATACAAATTACTGCATTCATTATTTATATCATCGATACATATATATGATTGAAAGGGAAGCATGCGATAAACAACCAATAGTGGAATGCATAAGGAATGCTGTGAAAAACACATATATATAAGCGATAATAGCAAGAGCGATTTAAACAACAATTCATATAACGAAAATGAATACAGACGCAGATAATAGTACCATGTGAGCTGTAGATTAATCTGAAATATCAATCGCTATTCAAAATTCCTTCTTCAACACGGAAATGCTTTCAAACAATGAAAATAGTGCATATTTGCATAAAAGCCTTCCTCATCAAATTCAAAATAATTGGTCAAGTTTCATAAAAGAATATCCGTGAAGTACAATAGTGCAACTTCAGGGTTTAAGTCATATACAAAACTTTTACGACCCTTTCTAAATGCATGAAAGGGTCTATAAATACTACTAAGCTAAAAAGATCTATGAAACAAAATCTTACTAAATTGGTATCAGTAAATGTGGTCTATCTCTCAGGGGCGATCTGGCAGTCGGCGAAGTGAGTCATGCCTCAAGTTGTTTGCCCTTAAACCTTAGCTGGCTTATCACAAGCATTGGTTCTACTTCTGGCGGTTTGTTGAGGCGCAAACTGAATTGGGCAGCGAAGGTGGCATCCCACGTCAGACTGTTGATTGCAGCGATCAATCTTGCGTTTTTCTCCAGCTCCGGATAGCATGAGTGCTCCAACATATTTTCCGCTGTTAATTGACCTAGAGTGCATTGGGAAATTATATTAGATAAATACAGTGTATTATTTACTAATTCAACCAAATTTCCACTGATTGTCTTGCATCTGGAAATTGCTCTTTCTGCTTTCATTAGTTGCGATTGCCATTCTGTGAATAATATATCTTTGTGCGATTCTAGAATTCTCGGTAGATTAGCTACCCAGCCTATATCGGAATCATGGCATTCTATAAAGTTTGTCAGTGTTTCTTCAGCCTGATCCAAATCGGTCCTTGCTTTTTCTACCTTTTTGTTTATAGATGCTACCAATTCGCATAATGGTTCTGCTCATGTAATCTGTTGGCATAGTAGCTTAACCTGATTAATCAATCCCTTATTTAACTAGAGCGCTTCTACTTTGAACTCGTCTATCTGAGGGAGCTTTTTCATTTGCTCAATTTGAGTGGTCAATTGAGCGATTTGCTCATCTTTCGCTTTTATTGTTCCCTCAGTTGATATTCTTAACTGCTCCAGTGTTGCCGCTAGCTCCTTTTGCCTTTGGATTGCACCTTCATCAATTCTCTGCTTTTGCTCTTGTAACTGCTTGGTCAGCTGATTATTGTTCTGTTGTTGCACTAGCAATTCTTTCTCCACCTACTCTGCCCTCTGCTGAACTTCTGATAGTCTCACCTGTAGTGAAGAGATGTCTTGGTCCTTGGTCTTTAATAAACTTCTTACCTCCGATGCTTTATCAATGGTTGCCGCTCAATATGCTCCAGTGAATTGCGATAGCTTGGTTAAGTCGTCGGAGAGGTCGAACTCCTCTTTCCATACAACATTGCCCGTTACTGTTAATTCAGCGAATGGGGAAGGTTCATCAATTCTTCTCCTTTTCCTCTGTCGCTTTACAACAACTTTATGCTTAGGGCTATAAAATACGTCTAAAGGGGGGATCTCTTCAATTTGCAAAACGATATCTCCCGTTGGATCTTCAGGAATTATCTCTGGTTCTTTTGTTTTGGGTAGGCCGCTGGTTTGACCTGAAACCGATTTCGATGTCGCTTCCTGTGTATCACCTTCTTTAGAAACCTCATCATCTTCCGAGCACTCTAGGTTATCAATAATTGTAATGAATTGCTTCCATTGCTGGAGCAAATTCGGATCAACTAATGTATCATTGTTATTCTTAGAGCTGCTCTCTTCTTGGGTCTTCACTTGGGTTTCTTCTTGTCGCTGCACATTTTCCTGGGTCACCTCCTGCCTCTGGCTATGCGCTTCCTCCTGCTGTTTTGATGTAGTAGGAGGTGGTGTATTATCTCGCTGCTCAGACTCGCTTGACCTGGTTGTTGTCGGAACAGTCGCTAACAGGTCTAGAGGCAGAGTTTGCAACCTCTGTTCTCTAATTCTTTTAAATTCAACTAGCCCTTCATCATTATACACATTTCTAGAAAGTAACTTGACTTGATACAGCGATTCGGCTGACGCGAACAAATCTTCGAATTTGTCTTCTTTTTGCTCGACCTTGGCCAATTTGGCCTGGTCGAGCACATTGTAAGTGATCTTCCTTGGATCATACTGCCTTCTTGGCAGAGTAGCCAGAGTGAGCAAATTCATTTTCCGAGCTACCTTCTCTGCATGCTTGATGTCATGCAGGGTATACACTCCAATTCGTAATGCAAAAGAAGGCCAAACATGTTTTTTAGCTCTTTTCAGGGTCTGGGTAACCCCTTAAGCACTGATTTGATAAGCTACCTCCCTGGCAAGTAGCTTATCGGTGATGTAAAGTGGTAGCACATGCGCCCTAGCCTGACTTCCAAAAACTATGATGTAGGTGAATTTCTCCTCCCCAAACCAACTTGCTACTGCAGTCAAATCTACCCCTGCTTGCTCAGAAATTTTCGTGGTAGGCTTATTAAAAATGGAATAATTAATTGGCAACATAAAACCGTTGCAGATTTGGTACAGGTGGTGCTTATAACCAGTCTTCCATAGTTTTCGATAATATATGTGAATGGGTGTGGGGTCTTGCGACGTCCACCTCCATCCCAGCATAGGAAACTCAGAATTAAAACACAACACATCCATAACATAGGCACTGTAATCAAATGGCAGAATAACCCTCTCTGTGACACGATCGTCAGACTTGAAGTCGAGGATGGCTTTGGCTAACTTGTCGGATAATATGACCGCCCAAGCCATGATTTCTCCACTACATGTTGCCTCCATTAGGGGAACCATTTCTATGGTGAAATTGGCAGAGTCATGCAATCCCCATACCCTACACATCATAATTTCAGCATAACAGTAAGGAGAACACAGGGAGTCAACTGAGTACTTACCCGAGGTTTCATGCTTGCGTTTTGCTGGATTCTGTCTCCAGCCTCGAATTGGTTCAGACTCGGTCTCGTTCTCTCCTTGAAACTTCTCCAAAAATGCAGTATTATATTTCTTCTCTTCTTGCGGCAGGTGATACATTAGCCTTAGGTCTTCGGCTCCAAACGAACCGAAAATCCTCCCGTCCGCAGCGTTAAACAGTCTGTTGATAATTGGGAGCTCTTGGATTGCCCACCTTACCACATCCCTGTAAGGAAGAATCTGCTCCCGAGCCGCTATTCTGTGTAGAAAGGAGTCGGCCAAGTCTTTTAAATTGGCATCAAATTTGCTGGTATTATCACATAAAATTTCTACTTCGGTCACCTTTGGCCCTTCTACTTCAATCAGATTATAAGTCCCTCGCCAAGTGGTCCTAGTGAGTCCTAAGCATGTTGTATCTGATATAAGCCCTTTATTCTTTCCACTTGGATCAGCGACAGCTTGCCCTGCGGATGGCGGAGCAGTAGGCATTGTAGTCTTCTTGGATTTCTTTCCCATTCCACTTTCTTCTATTTCTATGGAAGAATTCTGCGCAGAGTGAAAGATAAGCGTAACACATGCAACAATAACGTGAATTAAACAGAATGAAATATATATATCTAGGTGCATTCATAGCGATCAATCGACTTAAGGCAGCCTTAGCATCAAATCCGTGGATAGATCTCAAGCCTGTTATTCTCATTAAATGGTCGTTACGGCTTGTCAATCTCATTAATTCCAGTTGCTTCGATTAATGGCTGAATGATTTATTTGAAGCATGCTTTGGGTGATTTTGCGGTTTGAACGTGGATGAGCGGCTTTCCAAAGGATATGGCCTTAATTACGAATAAATCATATTAAACCGCCTTTATGACTGTTACTTTGAAAACTGTGCTTTTTTACCCTTTACGCAATCGGGCATTGGGGAAATGCTAAGCTATTGCATTGGTTTTGTTTGGATTCCCCGATCGCCGATAGCGATATCGCATCACGTCGGGCATAGCTGGTAGGGCCGCTTAGAATGAGGGCATGGTAAGTCGCCGATCGCCGATAGCGATATCGCATCACATCGGGGGAGGGGGAGCTTCTTTGCTTTTAAGTATGATTGCCGATTGGCGATTGGCGATTGCTAATATCGCATCACATCGGAGCAAGGATTATTGCTTATGTTACTTTATGCTTTTGGCAATATCCGATAGCGATTTTCGCATTGGCGAAAACCAAGATGTCCCTTAAGTTGAGGTTTCTTTTGTCATTGCGATATGCGATCTTGCGATCGCTTTATCGCAATGATAAAGATAAATTATTTTATGTTGGGGTTTATTGATCGGTTTTATTAAAAAGGTCTTCTAATAATGTTTCCTTTTATTCGAGCCTTTTTTGATATAGAACTCTAAATTGATACCAATTTGGAACAAAAATTAAAAGGGACCCATTTCACACTATAATTTTGGAATTTTAATGATATGAAATGGGGGGTTGTTGTATGGCACAACAATTGGTGATTCGCTGGAAGAAACAGTTATCTCTGAAAATTATAGAAATACTTAAACTCTTTTCAAAATAGAAATTTTATTCAAAAGGGAAAATTCTAATATAACTAGGTATTATTGTATTCTAAAGAAAACAAAACTTTCTTTGCTAGTTTCCTCTCTTGTTTAAAAATAGATACACTCCAGATTATTAAATTGGCATTTATCGGTTGATATTGATAAAACAGGAAACTTTTCCAACTCAACTATTAAAATTAACTCTTTTCGTCACAGGTAGAGCCTCTGCTGCCAGCAAACGTCCATAGTCTCGGCAGGGATACATTTTAACCATATCATTGTCTATTGTCTTACTCACTTCAGAGCATGATTAATAGAATGAATTCAAAAACATGTTTTTTTCACATTTCTTTTCATTTTCTGCTATTTTATAAAAGTCATTTCCCTGGTGTGGTAGCCAGTTAATTGACAATGCCATTCACTGGTAGCAATCTAACCGAACAAGCTGGCTCGTGATGAGACCCCTTGTCTTACAATTGAAGCCATTACCCTGTTTTGGTATGCAGTGTTCGTAATGTTGGCTAAACTATTTCCCTATGAACATGGTAAGTAGGCTTGTAATAAGACCTCTTAACTTTTATATCTAGTATTCTTGGAAATTTCATCCCGAATAATCATGAATTAGGTAAGATAGGAAGACAATTTTCTCCTAAGGTAGATGGTGACAAGGTAGAGTTGGAGATGTTGAACTTGGATTAGCTTCTATTTTAATATTGATAACCTTTTATAACCAATTTGAAAAATCTAAAAAGATTTACAAGATTTATAAAATTCAAGAGGAGTTCACTAGGATTGTATTGTAGTTTCAGAATGCAATTATAACTAATTTCCTAGAAATTATTCCTTTTGTTTAATACTTTTGTTTATTAAAAGTAAATATCGCATTGGTTGTTTTCGAGAAACTCTTTGAATACAGCAAAGGTCAAATAGAAAATGCCTTAAAGTTTTATTTTCTAATTTTGCTACAAACTATAAAAATACTATTAAAAAGAGAAGGGGTTACCTCCTCAGTTGAAAATTTTCTTTAAGATTAGGCCATTAACAGGGAGAGAATCTCTCAACCCTAACAAATCTTGTAGCATGAAGGTCGAATGGCCTATCTTTTCACAGATCTGAAACGGTCCAAGCCACATTTTCTGGAATTTGGTGTGTTTCCCTTTATCTTCATGGGCTTTGTCCCATTTCAGGACTAAATCACCAACTTGAAATTGCTTAGACCGAGATGAGATTGAATCAAATGATGACTTGATGATCTACTGATGTTTTTCATGAATAATCTTGGCTTTTTCTCTTTCTTCTTCCAATTTCAGGATTTGATCATGTCTAAGTTGTAAGGAAGAAGAAGGATTTTCTTCAATAAATTGAACTAGAGCTAGAGAGGGAAGAATAAGATTTGTTGGTAGTACAACTTCTTTTCCATAAACGGGTTTAAATGGGGAAGAACCTATAGAATCCTTTTGTGTTATCCTGTCAGCCCGTAATGCAAATATTAAAGATTTGTGCCAGTTCTTGTGATTTTGTTCGATAGTTCGCTTGATAATTTTAATAAGGTTTTTGTTTGTAGATTCTGCCAAAGCATTACCCTGAGGATAATAGTTAGCAAAATATTTGAGCTTGAAACCTCTTTTGATTGCGAAATCAAACATAGCATTGCCTGAAAAATAAGATGCATTATAAAAAACAAGAGCATTCGAGACAGCAAACCTGGTAATAATGAATTGATCTATGAATTCAATGATGGCTTCAGAGTTTGTTGTCTTTAGCGGAATTGCTTCAACCCACTTGGTAAAGTAATCGGTAGCAGTAAGGATATACTTGTGCTGTTTGGAAGAGTTAGGAGTAATTTCTCCAATAATGTCCAATCCCCATTGCTCAAATGGCTGTTCAATGTTGACCGGTTGTAGAGGAAAGGCTGATTTCTTTAGTCTTCCACTTGAAGTTTGAAAACTTGGGCATTTCCTCACATATTCATGAGCATCTCTAAACAGGGTGGGCCAGTAATATCCAGCATGGATAACTTTGTGAGTTGTTGTATCAGCTCCGAAGTGGCCTCCTGCCGGTCCGTCATGCAATTCCTGCAAGACCCTTCGTGCTTCCTGTTTTTCAAGGCATCTTAGTAAAACGGAATCATAATTTTGCCTAAACAGAACATCATGAATAATGGTAAAATTTTTTGCTTTCAATCTTATGGCCCTTTTATTTTTGTAGGACAAGTTGGGAGGTGCATATCCATTTTTCAAGTAAAATATTAAATCGACATACTGTGATTCGGAGTCAATGATACTTATTTGATTGATGGTTTGAGGTTGATCTGTATCGCTTGATTCCGGAATGTTGGACGCACCTGCCAATAACCTGCAAAAACCTTGACCTCTAACAATCTTTGCTGGCTTTATTTCTAGGTCATATTCCTGAAGTGCTGTTACCCAATTTGCCCTTTTTTCTCCCAGTTCTCTCTGGATTAACAGTTGTCTAACTGAGGAGAAAGGAACTATAACCTTTGTATGGGCTTTCAATAGGAAGGGTCTGTAATGTTTAACCGCTTTATATACACAAAGGCTTGTTTTTCTACTTCAGAATAGTTTAATTCTGCACCTTGAAGATTTGAGCTATAGAATGAAATCGGTGCTTCCAAATTGTGATCATTGATTTGTGTAAGTACTGCAGCATAAGAGGAATCAGATGCGATGGTATACAATGTAAAATGATTAGAAAAATTTGGGGTATTTAGAGCTCGGGCATTGATTATTGACTACTTGATTAGTTCAAATGCTTCCTTTTCTGGCACTCCCCATTTGAGGACTGAACTTTTCTTAATAATAGTTTGAAGTGGTAAAATAATTTGAGAAAAATCTGGAACGAATCTTTTTACAAAATTGATTTTGCCTAAAAATGACTTCATGGATTTCTTATTATGAGGAAAAGGGATTTCAGAAATTTCCTTAATCCTATCTGGATCAATATAGATGCCATCTTTAGATACAATAAAGCCTAGGAGCTGACCTTGATCAAGAGCGAAGAAAGATTTCTTAGGGTTTAGAGAAATACCGTATTTCTTACAGTGTTGGAAGATCTGATTCAAATCATGCAAGTGATTGGATCTATCTCTTGAAAATACAGTAATATCATCTAAATAGAAAACTACTGTTCTATTAATTAACCCTTTGAAAGCAATATCCATCGCCCTTTGGAAAGTGGCTCCTGCATTAATAAGTCCGAAAGGCATTTTTTGATATGTATATGTTCCCCACTTTGTTCTAAAGGTGGTTTTGAGTCGGTCATCGGGGTGAACCAGAATTTGGTTATACCCTGAAAACCTGTCCAAGAAGGACATTAACTCTGAACCAACCACTGATTGGAGTATCTGCTCCATAGTGGGTAATGGGAAATTACATTTTAGACTTTCCTTATTTAAATTCCTAAAATCAATACAAATCCTTATGTCGCCATTATTCTTTCTGACTGGTACCATATTGGACACCCAATTCGAGTGTCGTACGGGAAAAATAATCTTGGCTTTCAAGAGTTTTTTGAGTTCTGAGTTTATTTGACCCTCTAGGTTTGGATGTATTTTCCTCAACTTTTGTTGAATTGGTTTCTACTCGGGAAGCATTGGGATAGTGTGCTGAATAATAGATGTGTCATATGTTTTTAGATCATCATATCTCCAAGCAAAAACATGTTTATTCTTTCATAACAGACTAATAAATTCTTCCTTTTCCTCTATAGAAAATCCTAATCCTAAATTAATGTTTTGAGGATTTTGTTCGGTGCCAAGGTTTATTAATTCAAACCTTAAGGTAGAGCTCTGAAGCTTTGTATTAGATACAGGTTTGAACCTATCTTTGATATCGTAAAGGTCTTCAAGCGTCACTACGCACTTAGGGATTGAGTTTTCCTCATGTTTACCTTGTATTTGAGTATCATGCTCATCTTCCTCAATGATTTGATTGTCATAGGTTTTTTCAGAGGTCAGAAATTGTAAAATGTCCTCATCGTGGTTAGACACTCTCCAATTGGTTACGTTATCTGGAATGGATGGCCTAAAAAGTAATTCTACTGAAAACCTATCTGGACTATAGTCTTCGGAAGGGAGCAACTTGGAAGCGACATTGGCCAGCAAATCAACTGCGGAGTTCTGCGCCCTAGGAATGGAAGATATATGGAACGCTAAAAAATGGGAGGTGAGTTCTTGTACCAGCGATTGATAATGCTTAATATGGTTCGAAAGACAATGGATTGTATTCCTTACCTGTTTGAAAATAATCTCAGAGTCACCAAAGACCTTTAAGTACTGAACTTTGAGGCTGATTGCTTTGTACAGTCCTTGGACAAGCGCTTCGTACTCGGCTGTGTTATTAGTGCATTCAAATTCTAATCTACAGGACATCATTGTTTTTTCTCCTTGCGGGCTGACCAAAATGCATCCTTCTCCTGATCCTTCACTAGACTTAGATCCATCAAAATATAAAGACCAAAATAATGAATTATCTACAGTTTTTGTTACAACATTCTCAGTAACATTAACGCATTTAGACCTGTCGGTTTGTGAAAAGTTTTCGATTTGTGATGCGAAATTGTTAACTGAGAAAGGAGATGGCTGGGCAATATAATTGCTGAAAAATGACTCTAAAGAATAGTTTCCTAGGATATTATTGTTGAACGCGACTGGCTGATTTTCTTGTTCAAATTCTGTAACAGTGTGGGTCATATGTTTCTCTCGATCAATCTTTATTTGATTGGGCTTACCCTTATAGGGGAGCCACATATCTGACCAATCGATAGAAATATACCCATGGAGTTTTTCTAACCAATCCTTGCTTAAAATTGACCCGTAGAATTTAGGTATATCGTTGACTAGAATATCAATCCGTTGGACAATTCTTGGATCTGCCAATAACCTGATTGTTACAGAGTTTATTTCCCCTAGAACTTGAACTTTAGTTCTATCTAACTGCACGATGTGAATAGAAGACTTCTGGGGTTCTATATTTAGTTTGGAGCAAACTGAAGCAGGCATTATATTCGAAGATGCCCCAGAATCAATTAAGCAGTTGTGCAGATTTCGATTATAAATTTCATAAGTCAGGAGGAAAGGGGGGTATGGGAGTTTGATCTATCTCCAATCAGAATTGTGTTGGTTGCCTCAACTCTACTAGCAGGGGGTTGTCCTGAGTCACCTGCAGCTTTAGTGGTGGGAAGAGGTGAAGAAGGGACATCGTTAAATTCTTTGAGTAGTAATTTTTGCTGATGTTTTAATTTACTAAGTTCAAACATGGTGATGTTTGCCTTAGTTTTCTTCATGTCATCGACAATGTTGTAATCCATCGAATCAGAAAATACCAAAGTCTTAGATGGTGAAGGTGTAGTAGAAGATGATGGCTGATTGTTAGATACTGTTGCGGCTGGCTTTCTAACGGGTACCTTTTCCTTTACAGTATTGGTTCCAGCACTCCTTTTCTTAGGATTAGCTTGAACAGTTTCGGGAGCACCTTTACTCCTTGTAGTGACAGGATTCGGCTTCTTGTTTGGCATCGGTATCAGAATTAGGGAGTATAAAGTCCCACATTCCATGACATTCAACTACTTCCTCTTCTTCTCCTTCGGATGGTATAACTGTTTCTTCCTCTTCTTCTTCCTCAGGATCCGAGTCCGCATATGATATAACATTAGGAGGTTTGGACTCGGGTTTCTTGAAATTCCTATATGGTTTCTTCGTTGAGGATTCTGATACTTGTTTCTTGATCTCAACCATTTCGTTCGACATAGTTTTAAGGACTTTTTGAAGGCCCTCCATGTCATATGGATCCTTAGTGTTCTTTTTCTTAGAGTTGTCTTTAAAGGACACTTTTTTAGATTTTCTTTCTTCTAAGGCAGTTTTCTTTTCTAAGGCGATTACACTTTTTTCTACAGCGAGTGCTTCCTTCATGTTTTCGGCTAATGTGGGCTGTTTGGCCCTATCAACGAATATGGCAATGTTTGAAGGCAAAGCAGTGATATAACACTCGCTTCTAACTTGTTTGCTTGGCTTATCATCAGTGGGGATCTTGTTCAAGAGTTTGTTAAATCTGGAGTTGAACTCCTTGATGGGTTCTCTTGATTCGATCCTTAAATTTGAAAGATCATGGACAAGTGTAGCTAAGGATCTGTCATCACCGTATTTGGTGAGAAACTGTTCCTGGAAGATATTCCAACTCGTGATGGATCCAGAGGGTAAGGAAAAATACCAAGACCCTGCAGATCCTTGTAGTGAATAGGGAAACAATCTTACTACCACATCTTCTTCAGTGACTCCCTTTAGATTGACTGAAAGCATAAAATTGTTAATATGTTCTTTTGTAGAAGTTCCAGCATCTGGATTGAATTTGGGTATCCATTTTTCGGGGTAATCGGGTAATGGATGTAAAGGTACAGGCATGGTAACCGCACCAGGACTTCTCCATGGTCTTTGGGCCATTTTAGGATTACCGACGATCGCTTGTGGTGTTCCAGGTGCTTGAGGTGGAGGCGGAAGTACAGACTGAAAAGATTGTGATGCTTGAGATGAAGTCCCTTGGTGAACAACTATATGAATTGGTGAAGTGGGTGTATGACTTCGCACAGGTGATGATGAAATGGAAGATGATGGGGAAAGGGTTTCACTACCAGAACCTTCAGTGGTCTTTTTGATCCTTTTCCTTTCGGGTAAAGGAAATTCAGGTGGCTCAATACCTAGATTTTCACTTTGGAGTCTGGTAAGATGAGGGCGTAAGCGAAATTGCGAAGTGTGACTGCCTTGTGATACTTCAGATCTAGGAGGGGAAATTGAGAAGCCTTGAAGTTTCTGGATGATGGATTGAACTTCAGGGGACTCCGGACTTAAGTGTTCTGAAGTATGATGTAATTGAGCAGTAGTGGTTGATTCCTCTTTGTCTCGTCTGGATACTGGAGATTCAAAATTTGAACGAGATATTCGAGGAGAGGTGGAGGGTGAGTTACTCTTTGAATGGTTTGTAGGTGTTGGCTTACTCACCATTCATAGCGGATAGCCCTCCTTCTAGCGCCAAAAATGTTGAGGCCTCAGAAATCGCTGCCACAACATCGGAGATAACCACCCGGTCCGGACCTTGGTACAGCTCCTTTTCCATTTGGAATGGTGGCTCCGACTGGAGATAACGGGACCAGTTTCCCGATAATGAAATAAAAGGGATGGATGGGTGATGAATAGATTGCTTAAATGATAGGCTACTAGCTTATTATATTGACAAAAATAGGGAAACTAATACTAATCCCGGGAACAACTTATTCATTCAGAATGCAGCGTTAAATAATCTTTATCTATCTAACAAGCATATGGATGACTCTGTAAAATAAATAAGAGACATTCAATCATTCAAAAATTACTTCATGTGAATAGTCACAATGAAGCGATAAATACAAATTACTGCATTCATTGTTTATATCATCGATACATATATACGATTGAAAGGGAAGCATGCGATAAACAACCAATAGTGGAATGCATAAGGAATGCTGTGAAAAACACACATATATAAGCGATAATAGCAAGAGCGATTTAAACAAAAATTTATATAAGGAAAATGAGTACAGACGTAGATAATAGTACCATGTGAGCTGCAGATTAATCTGAAATATCAATCGCTATTCAAAATTCCTTCTTCAACACAGAAATGCCTTCAAACAATGACAATAGTGCACATTTGCATAAAATCTTCCTCATCAAATTTAGAATAATTGGTCAAGTTTCATAAAAGAATATCCCTGAAGTACAATAGTGAAGCTTCAGGGTTTAAGTCATATACAAAACTTTTACGACCCTTTCTAAATGCATGAAAGGGTCTATAAATACTACTAAGCTAAAAAGATCTATGAAACAAAATCCTACTAAATTGGTATCAGTAAATGCGATCTATCTCTTAGGGGCGATCTGGCAGTCAGTGAAGTGAGTCATGCCTCAGGTTGTTTGCCCTTAAACCTTAGTTGGCTCATCGCGAGCATTGGTTCTACTTCTGGCGGTTTGTTGAGGCGTAAACTGAATTGGGCGGTGAAGGTGGCATCCTGGATGTCGGGTATAATTTAACTGACAACATCGGTTAGGCACTTCAAGATGGCTCTTTGGATGTACGGTTTGATTAAGAAGAACCAATAAGCATCCCATGTCAGACTGTTGATTCCAGCGATCAATCTTGAGCTTTTCTCCAGCTCCAGATAGCATGAGTGCTCCAATATATTTGTTGTTGTTAATTGACCTGGAGTGCATTGGGAAATTATGTTAGATAAATACAATGTATTATTCACTAATTCAACCAAATTTCCACTGATTGTCCTGCATCTGGAAGTTGCTCTTTCTGCTTTCATTAGTTGTGATTGCCATTCTGTGAATAATGTCTCTTTGTGCGATTCCAGAATTCTTGGTAGATTAGCTGCCCGGCCTACATCTGAATCCTGTCATTCTATAAAATTTGTCAGTGTTTCTTCGGCCTGATCCAAGTCGGTCCTTGCTTTGTCTACCTTTCCACTTATAGACGCTGCCAATTCGCACAATGGTTCTGCTAGTATAATGTGTTGACATAATAGCTTAACCTGATTAATCAATCCCTTATTTAGCTGGAGCGCTTCTGCTTTGAACTCATCTATCTGAGGGAGCTTTTTCATTTGCTCAATTTGAGTGGTCAATTGAGTGATTTGTTCATCTTTCGCTTTCATTGTTCCCTCAATTGATATTCTTAACTGCTCCAGTGCCACTGATAGCTCCTTTTGCCTTTGTATTGCACCTTCATCAATTCTCTGCTTTTTCTCTTGTAATTGCTTGGTTAACTGGTTATTGTTTTGCTACTGTACTAGCAATTTTTTCTCCGCTTGCTCTGCCCTCTGCTGAACTTCTGATAGTTTCGCCTGTAGTGAAGAGATGTCCTAATCCTTGGCCTTTAACAAATTTCTCATCTTCGATGCTTTATCAATAGTCGCCGCCGAATATGCTCCAGCGAACTGTGATAGCTTGGTTAAGTCATCGGAGGGGTCGAATTCCTCTTTCCGTACAACATTTCCCGTTAATGTTAATTCAGGGAATGGGGAAGGTTGATCAGTTCTTCTCCTTTTCCTCTGTCGCTTTACGACGGCTTTATGCTTGGGGCTGTAAAATATATCTAAATGGGGGATCTCTTCAATTTGCAAAACGATCTCTCCCGTTGGATCTTTAGGAATTATCTCTAGTTCTTTTGTTTTGGGTAGGCCACTGGTTTCACCTGAAACCGGTTTCGATGTCGCTTCTTGTGTATCACCTTATTTTCAAACCTCATCATCTTTCAAGCATTCTAAGTTATTGATGATTGTACTGAATTGATTCCATTGCTGGAGCAAATTCAGATCAACTAATGGATCATGGTTATCCTTAGAGCTACTCTCTTCTTGGGTCCTTGCTTAGGTTTCTTCTTGTCGCTACACATTTTCCTAAGTCACCTCCTACCTCTGGCTATGCGTTTCCTCCTGCTTTTTTTATGTAGCAGGAGGTGGTGTATTATTTCACTGCTCAGACTCGCTTGACTTGGTTTTTTTCGGAGCAATTGCTAACAGGTCTAGAGGCAGAGTTTGCAACCTCTGTTCTCTAATTCTATTAAACTCAACTAGCCCTTCATCATTATAAACATTTCTGGCAAGCAACTTGACTTGATACAGTGATTCGGCTGAAGCGAACAAATCTTCAAATCTGTCTTCTTTGTGCTCGACCTTGGCCAATTTGGCTTGGTCGAGCGCATTGTAAGCGATCTTTCTTGGATCATACTGTCTCCTTGGCAGAGTAGCCAGAGCGAGAAAATTCATTTTCCCGGCTTCCTTCTCTGCATGCTTGATATCATGCATGGTATATACTCCAATTCGTAATGGAAAAGAAGGCCAAACATGTTTTTTACCTCTTTTCAAGGTCTGGGTAACCCCTTCAGCGCTGATTTGATAAGCTGCCTCCCTGGCAAGTAGCTTATCGGGGATATAAAGTGGTAGCACATGTGGCTTAGCCTGACTGCCAAAAACTATGATGTAGGTGAATTTCTCCTCCCCAAACCAACTTGCTACTGCAGTCAAATCTACCCCTGCTTGCTTGGAAATTTTCGAGGTAGGCTTATTAAAAATTGAATAATGAATTGGCAACATAAAACCGTTGCAGATTTGGTACAGGTGGTGCTTATAACTAGTCTTCCATAGTTTTCGATGATATATGTGAATGGGTGTGGGGTCTTGCGACGTACACCTCCATCCCAGCACAGGAAACTCATAATTAAAACAAAACACATCCATAATATAGGCACTATAATAAAATGGCGGAATAACCCTCTCTGTGACACGATAATCAGACCTGAAGTCGAGGATGGCTTTGGCTAACTTGTCGGATAATATAACTGCCCAATCCATGATTTCTCCACTACATGCTGCCTCTATTAGGGGAACAATTTCTATAGTGAAATTGGCAGAGTCATGCAATCCCCATAGCCTACACATCATAATTCCAGCATAATAGTAAGGAGAACACAAGGAGTCAACTGAGTACTTACCTGAGGTTTCATGCTTGTGTTTTGCTGGATTCTGTCTCCAGCCTCGAATTGGTTCAGACTCGGTCTCGTTCTCTACTCGAAATTTCTCCAAAAATGCAGCATTATATTTCTTCTCTTCTTGCGGCAGGTGATACATTAGCCTTAGGTCTTCGGCTTGAAACGAACCGAAAACCCTCCCGTCCGCAGTTTCAAACAGTCTATTGATAATTGGGAGCTCTTGGATTGCCCACCTTACCACATCTGTGTAAGGAAGAACTTGTTCCTGAGCCGCTATTCTGTGTAGGAAGGAGTCGGCCAAGTCCTTTAAATTGACATCAGATTTTCTGGTATTATCACATAAAATCTCTACTTCGGTCACCGTTGGCCCTTCCGCTTCAATCAAATTATAATTCCCTTGCCAAGTGGTCCTGGTGAGTCCTAAGCAAGTTGTATCTGATATTAGCCCTTTATTCTTTCTAGTTGGATCAGCGACAGCTAGCCCTGCGGCTGGCGGAGCAGTAGACATTGTAGTCTTCTTGGATTTCTTTCCCATTCCACTTTCTTCTGTTTCTATGGAAGAATTCTGCGCAGAGTGAAAGATAAGCGCAACACATGCAACAATAACATGAATTGAACAGAATGAAATATATATATATCTTGGTGCATTCATAGTAATTAATCGACTTAAGGTGGCCTTAGGATCAAATACGTGGATAGGCTTCAAGCCTGCTATTCTTATTAAATGGTCGGTACGACCTGTCAGTCTCATTAATTACAGTTGCTTCGATTAATGGCTGAATGATTTATTCGAAGCATGCTTAGGGTGATTTGGCGGTTTGAACGCGGATGAGCGGCTTTTCCAAAGGATATGGCCTTAATTACGAATAAATCATATTAAACTGCTTTTATGACTGTTACTTTGAAAACTGTGCTATTTTACCCTTTACGCAATCGGGCATCGGGAAACGCTAAGTTATTGCATTGGTTTTGTTTGGAATCCCTGATCGCTGATAGCGATATAGCATCGCGCTGGGCATGGTTGGTAGGGCCGCTTAGGATGAGGGCATGGTGAGTCACCTATCGCCGATAGCGATATCGCATCGCATCGGGTGAAGGGGAGCTTCTTTTCATTTAAGTATGATTGACGATTGCCGATCGCCAATTTCACATCGCATCAAAGCAAGGGTCATTACTTATGTTACTTTATGCTTTGCCGATATCCGATAGCGATTTCGCATCAGCGAAAACCAACATATCCCTTAGATTGTGTTTTCTTTGTCATTGCGATATGCAATCTCGCGATTGCTTTATCGCAATGATAAAGGTAAATCGTTTTATGACGGGGTTTATCGATTGGTTTTATTAAAAGGATTTTTAATGATGTTCCCTTTGATTCAAGCGTTTTTTGAAATGGAACTTTAAATTGATACCAATTTGAAACAAAAATTAAAAAAGGGACCCATTTCACATTATAGTTTTGGAATTTTAATGATATGAAATGGGGGGTTGTT
>APFE030805937.1:8823-25747 GCA_000404065.3 Pinus taeda | reverse complement strand
ATTTATTTTAATTTCGGATTTATCAAGTGTTTAGAGGGATCAAATGTTTTGAGGTGCAGACCTTTTTTTTAGTGTAAAATTTGAGAAAAGGTTTGCACCTCAAGAGATTTGATCCCTCTCAACCCTTGATAGATCCGGAGTTAAGATGGATCTAGGGTGGTTCCAGTCGTGTGCGGCCGAAAAATCTAACGAACAGATTATTGATTTTACCAATAATATGTAAAATCATCTGATATTAAATATAAACATTTTATATATGCTAAATATGTCTCAGATTAATCTCGTCATTCTAATTTTAAATTTTCTTAGTTACTTTTGTTTTCTTTTCATATCAATTATATGAAAAGCACATGTTAAATCGTAAACCATTTAAATTTTTAGCTCATTTTAATTTTAAATTTTCTTATTTATTTTTGTCTTTTTTCATATCTATTATATGAAAAGGACAAGTTAAATCGTAAACCATTTAAATCTTTAGCTCAAGATATTGTAGTAAACATCATACATTGTCTCTCTTTCTCTCCAATATTAATAGGTTGAATTACTAAAACACAAAAATCAATGTACATTGTCAATAATTCTTTATGGTTACACTAAAATCAATGCACAATACTAATCCAATCTTTTAAAATTAATGTACCATCATACATCCAATTACATCAAATCATAAATCAACATCTACACTGAAATCAATGCATCTAATGCAAACAATTAAATAAGATTAGAAAAGAACATTTACACAGAAATCAATGCATCTAATGCAAGCAATCAAATACGATTAGAAATCAACATTTACACTCAAATCAATGCATCTAGTGCAAGTAAGAAAATAGGTTTATAAACCAACATCTACACTGAAATCAATGCATCTAGTGCAAGTAAGCAAATAGGATTATAAACCAACATCTACATTGAAATCAATACATCTAGTGCAAGCAATCAAATAGGATTAGAAATCACCATCTACACTAAAATCAATGCATTTAGTGCAAGCGATAAAATAGGATTAGAAATCATCTACATTGAAATCAATGCATCTAATGCAAGCAACCAAATATTATTAGAAATCAAGATCTACATTGAAATCAATGCATCTAGTGCAAGCATCAAATAGGGTTAGAAATAACCATCTACACTGAAATCAATGCATTTAGTGAAACAATCAAATAGGATTAGAAATCATCTACATTGAAATCAATGCTTCTAGTGCAAACAATCAAATATCAATAGAAATCAACATCTACACTAAAATCAATGCATCTAGTGCAATAAATATTCTTCCCTCTCTCTCCCCTCCATCTCTCCATATTTGTCTCTCTATCTCAACCCCCCAAAAACACATGCTCTCTCACTCCATATCTATCAATCTCTGTGTCCCTCCCTCTCTCTTCTTCCATCTCTTCACTTTCCATCTATATCTCTTTCTCCCTTTGTCTCTCTATATCACCCCCAAACCATACACTCTCTTTCTCCAATCTATCTATCTATCCCTCTCTCCTCCTCTCCCTCCCTCTCTCTCTATTCCCCTTCTCTCCCTCTCCCCCACTTCTATCTCTCTTCCCTCTTGTTATCCTCTCTCCCTCTCTCTCCATCATTCTTATCACTCCCTCTCTCTCTCTCTTCACCTTTCTCTCTCTATTTATTTACTGTTACCTCCCTCTCTCCCCCTCCAACTACATCTCTCTCTCTCTCTTCACCCTCCAATTATGTTACTATATCCTTCCCTCTCTTGTCTCTCCTTCTCTCCCCCAGTCTCTCCATCTCTCTTTCTTTGTCTCTTTATCTCACCCCCAAACATACACACTCTCTCTCCATATCTCCCTTGTCACTCCCTCTCTCTCTCTCCACTTTTCGCTCTCTATGCATTTCTTCTTCCCTCCCTCTCTCCTCTTCTCTCTCTCTCAAGTCTTCTCTCTCTCTCTCTCTTCCCCCATCTCTCTCTCTCCAACTATGTTACTATATCCCTCCATCTCTCCTTCTCTCCCCCCCTTCTCTCAATCTCTCTTTCTTTATCTATTTATCTCACCCCTAAACATACTCTTTCTCTCTCCATCTCTCCGTTGTCACTCCCTCTCTCTCCACTTCTCACTCTCTATGTCTTTCTTCTCCTCCTCTCTCTTGTCCTTCATCTCCTAACTTCATCTATCTTCCCACATCTCTCTCTCTCTCTCTCTCCCCGCCCTCAAATCCTCTCATTATCTCCCTCCCTCTCTCCTTCTCCCTCCCTCTCCATCTTTATGTCTCCCTCTCTTACCCTTCTCTACATCTCTCACTCATTTCCCTCTCTCTCTCTTCATTCCTCCTCTCCCTTATCCTTAAGTTTATCTCGATCTCTCCCTTGTCACTTCCCCTATCTCTTCACCTCTATCACTATATTTATTTGTTCTTCCCTCCCATATATATCTAGAGTTAATATATATCATGATATATCAATATATATTATAATATAACAAATTTAATATTGTATTAATCCAAAGTTATTAAATTTAATAATATTAATATTCTAATATATTAATATGAATGTTATATTTAATAATATTATTATATTTGACCCCATGGCATTAATAATTATCTGTCACATGGTATATGTGGCTCATAGGCTTCACCTAAATAAAACATATGTTTTGAGTTTTAGTAAATATAAAGAGGTTTATGGAATAAATATAAAAGGAAGTTTTATTTATTTATTGTACCTCTAGTTTATTTATATTTTTATTTACTTACCATTCCTCTGGAGTAAATATAAAAAAAGTTTTATTTATTTAAGGTACCTCTAGTTTATTTATTTACAATACGTCTTTTTTTAGTGTTTGTAAATCTCTTTGTATTTTAAATTTATATTGTGTTTATACATACTAATAATTAGATTGATTTTTAAATAGGGCCAATATTAAATTAAAAGTGTTAAATGTTAAACATTAAGTTTACATTTACATATTTATATTTTTATTTGAGATCTACCCCATACTCGATTGTTTACATTTACATTTACGTTTACGTTTATGAGATCTACCCCCATATTGGGTTGTAGAGGTTTTTATGTGAGATCTACCCCCATACTAAGTTGTAGGGCTCCTCTCGGTGCAATAAAAAAAATCATATATATTGTTGGACACTTAATTCACTAAGTGTTTTGGTGTGGAATGTGAATAGTCAATGGAGTCTAAGAAATTTTGGAAGATGAATACAATGGTCAAGAACAATGCATTTATGTGTATCTTTATCAATAATAATGTATTCAACGATTATCTTACTTTTGTTGTCCAATATTTTGTGTTGTTTAACATGATATCACAGTGGGTGTATTCTGGCCCTACTATAATTTGAGCCACTCATTTTGTGGCCATTTTTGTCCTACCATTCAGAATCCTCTTAGTCATTTCTTTGTAATAATCTACTAAAAAATGTCATTTTGGCCAGCTTGTCAGCGCTAACATAACATTTTTGTGTCTTCATTCTTGTCAAGCGTTATGATGAGTTTTCCTTCTCTCTCGTGTGTAAGGGATTGATTTTTATACCTTCAAAATAGGAGAAATAATTATGCATTGGCTTTGTAAGGCTCATTAGGTCTAGACAATGATCTTGTTCCTTTAATGCTTCCTTCTATGCAGCTCCCTATCTCCCTAATGCTTTGCTTTGTTCTCACTCGTCAGAACTGTTACCTATGACACTAGAACCCTAATGCTGCCCAACACTAGTATCTTTGTGAACGCTCTAACCCTCTTTGTATAGTGGGTAGGCATTTCCTGAATTGATTTTTCACTCCCCTGGTATTTGACTACACTATTGAATCTACCGATTTCTAATCTCCATGCATGCAATGCAAGAGGGCCACACTCAACAACAATAGTACACCAATTTATTTCGCCACATAGCTTGAGTTTCACCCTTATGAAATGTAGTTTTGTGGGCACCATCTGTGATTAAGGGAATTCATCCATTACCTACTACAATTCTTACGACTGCCTGAAAGGAGGCTTTAGGGAATCTCAGGGATGGGAGAGCAAGTGAGTTTAGTTCGAGGACCCTCATAACAAGATCCCAAAATCCTCGAAAACATCTTCCAAGGCTTGGAAACCAAGTGTATGGTCTTGGGAGAGGGAGTTTTGTGAATCATTTGGTCTCCCATGGGCATGTTTACATGCGTAGTGATAGTGCAACATCTGCATTAGTGCGCACCATGCTCTTCATGGCTGATGGTTTGCTGGAAAAATGATTACAGCAAGATTGATGTCTTTATTTAGGCTTTTGTGATCCATAATGAATTAAGAAAAGTCTTTCGGTAAAAATCACATGAGAGAAATTTTTGTCCAACACATTTCGAACCAACAAGTGTGGTTCATCATCAGGACCAGATGAAGAGACAGACCATGGCAAAGGCTTAAAATAGAGAGCAATGCCATGGTCTGCCTCTTCATCTGGTCCTAATGTTGAACCACACTTGTTGGTTCAAAACGCGTTGGCCACAAATTTCTCTTATGTGATTTCTACCGAAAGACTTTGCTTAAGATTCATGTTGTCTTATAACTACGAGGAAAAATTCTTGACAACAGTTGTGTTGTTCCTAAAAAAATTATTAGGGATGAAATGTCTTTTGGAGGTGTGTATTTAAATTAGTTTTCACAAAATTAAAGATCAATTGCTAACGTTTCTTGTGGTATTGTGAAATGAAAACCGCACAAGTCTACGAATTTATTTTTTGTGACCAGGTTGCACTTTCAAAGGAGCCCATATGAACCAATGAAGTTATTTTGGATGTACAATTAAGACTAGATTTACCACATGTTGATTTTGGCTTTATAATGCAACAGTTGCCAACGTTTTAATACTTCTAGGCATTTATTGTTACAAGGAAGGATATAAATATAGTCAATGATATCTTGGATTTATTCACAAAAGGATTTGGATGTCAGACTTCACATTTATGGTGTGCTCATTTTCTTCAACCCTATTTTCTAAAGATTAGAACTCTCTTCATAAAATACCGTGACATTGTTAATGCACAGGACTAATGTATAAACAAGTCAGATTGAGAGTGGTGCTTGGTGTATTTTCTATCAAAGTTGATATTTTTCATTTGTTGAACCTTTATTTTTTTTTGGAAAAAAATTGGCCAAACTTGGTGAAGTATTAGAGTTCTTGAAAACTATGATATGTTATATTTTTCATGATATGTTAAAATCAGAAAAGTCGCTCTCACAAACATTCAAACCTGTCTGCAAAATGCACAAGACAAAATTGATTTTTTGCAGCTTGAGTCACAGCTATGACAAGATGAATTACAACAAAAAATACATCATTTTGAACTTGTTTTGTTTAGAACAATCCTCTTTTTGAGCTTGAAAGAAAAAACCATCACCAGCCAGTAAGTGATCAAGTTAGTAAAGTTGAGGTTGATCCCCATGAAGTGCCAAATTTAGGAGCACTTTTACATAATATACAGAAGTTCATGTTCCACTTCCCACGCCAATTATCGAACCTTGGGAAGATCTTATCAACAATAAGCACATAATAGGTCTTGGATATGACAAGGAGGCGTCCTTTCATACTCTAGATTATTTAAAACCCATTAAATTTTAGTGTTGGATTCCTTCAAGACAACTTTTTTTCACCTACTCCTCGCCCATAATCGCAACAAATTGTCAAATGCCAACATTGTAATTGAGTTGGTCATGTGAAATATCATTGTTTTGATCTTCCTCCATGTGAGCATTATGGTCAACACACTCATCATTAAAGCAGATGCTTCAAAAACAAGCCTCTTACAAGAATGAAGATTCACCTTGGATGGATCACTTCTTGGCAATGGAATTCAACAACCAAGAAGATATTTTGGTCATATCATAGAATTTGTTCTTGAGTATTGAAAGAGCTTGTAGTTGAGTTTTCATCATCTTCTCACCTTCTGTTTGGCAAGGGGGAATTGATTATCATCTACAAGCTTCAAACATACAACAAGTGAGCCTGAGCCACAACCTGAACTTGTTGCCTGAGCTTGCATCCAGAGATAGCCATACCCATTTAGAGTTGTATCAAAAGACAGAGAATCCCTAAGCATGCCTTTGGTTGGTGGCCTTTCTCAAACCACCACAAGTTGAGACCTCCCTTTTCAGGTTGAGGTTCTCCTTTTTTCCACAGGTTGAGACCTCCCTTTTCTAGGTTGATGGTCTCCCTTTTTAAAACATTAGGGACACTTCCTCTAGTAGAAGACTAACAAATTCTTGCTAAATTTGGAACTGTTTCAGGAATTGCACTAATCGTTCCAGGTTGAGACCTCAATGGTCTCCCTCTTCATAGATTTAGGGAGCACTTCCTCTAGCATAAGCCTTTAGCTACTTTCCAGATTTGGAATTGTTCCAGGAACTGCACTAAGCGTTCTAATGTTGGTGGTCATCCTTAAACCATTTTCGGTTGAGAACTTGAGTTCTCCCACCTTATACCTTCATTTGAGAGAGCACATTCAACTTATTGTTGTCATGAATTGTTGTATTTTTGTACTATATCTCTCTTCTTGGACTCACATATGCCCCTTCAGTTTAGTGGAGGGGGGGAGTTGGACACCTAATCTGCTAATGGTTTTGGGTGTGGAATTTGAACAATCAATGGAGTCCAAGAGACCTTGGAAGATGAATCCAACGGTCATGAACAATGAATTTATATGTATATCTTTGTGAATAATAACACATTCAATGATTATCTTACTTTTGTTGTCCATTATTTTGTGTTGTTTAACATATATATTAATTTTTAAATTTTCGCTTTCCATATATATGATATTTTCAAATTTTTAATGTGTTTTTATATATAGTGTTGTACACATTTGTTAAAAAAAAATCCTTTATTTTTTTAATTGAATTTTTTCAAACTCAAATAGTAGAGGTCATTTTTTGAATACATTTCATTAATATTATAAAATAACTTCTTCTTTTTTGAGGAAGGAAATTGGTCTCCCTATCAACTCTTGGAAAGAAGGCAAGAAGGCTTGGTACGAGACCTATGCTTGGTGTTGAGTACAAATATTATTTGTGCTATTGTAAAACAAGGCAAGATGTATTGCAAGAATATATCTTATTTTTAAAAAGAGCAATTATAACATGGAAGAAGGTTTTGACAAAATATGTACATTTATCGTGAAAGACATTAAAAAAGAAAATATAAGCTCACTTATTCATCTTAATGTATTATGTATTTTTGTAAGTATCAATATATTAAAATGTTATATTTTATTTTGATAGGATTTTACTATGCCACTCTTACTTATGTTGGAGGTGACTTATGCTACAAAGAAAAATATCATGGAAATTATTAACACGTTCCATACCGATAAAGAAGAAGAAGAAATGACAAAGAAACATAGTAATAGAAGTTGATACTACAATAGTAAATACACACAATTAAGAAAGAGGAAATAGAACTCAACAACATAGAAGGCTAGAAGGGTGGCTTTTCAACATGTGGATACTCAAGATGAAGATGATGTTGTCATTAATGACAATGAGGTTAGCATTCTTATTGAAATGAAGAAGAAATGTCAAGAACATAAAAGAAGTATGTCCAAGGACATTTCTATTCTAGTTGATTATGAATCGGTTATTAATTTATGAGAAACTCCTTTGAATGATGAGGAATAAATCAAATGTTGTTGATCATTATGAAAAAACCATGGTTAGCACTGAAGATTGTAGTTTCTAAAGGTGGAAGAGAAATCATAACACCAAATGTTGAAGATGGTATTATCAACACAAATCAAAATGTCATTCAAAATCAATTAAGAAAGAAACAAAGTTACCAACTTAGCAAGAACAATATCGAGTTCTCATTTTTTTAGACGTAAAAAAAATTTATGATTTTCATGCCAATTTTGAAAGTGTTGATGAAGCATTAACCTTTGTTTTTTGGAGCATATTTTTGACACTTTAAATTTTCTTATGTATTAAGTATGGACATTTTCTTAAATGTCAGTGATTTTCATGCTGATTTTGAAAAGTGTTGGTGTAACATCAACCCCTTTTTTTGAGGGGCTTATTTTTGACAATTTAAATTTTCTTATGTCTTAAGTATGGATATTTTTTTTGTTTTGTTTAAATGTTGATGATTTTCATGTTGATTTTGAAAAGTGTTGATGCAGCCTCAATTTTTTTTAAACCAGAATGAGTATAGTTATGTATTAAAAAGTTGCACCCATTTGCAACAAAATTGGGAATTTACAACAGTTTATCCATGCTTCTACAAGCTGGTAATGATTTCTTTGCCCATCTAGTTTGTTGCAGTAGATATGGCTATCCCACCTACAAAAGTTTCCCATTCTAGGGTATTTACAGTTATAGCTTCGATAAAATTGAGATAGAAGGTATATACATTTACAATTCATCATGCTAATAAAAATATAAAAACAAAACATAGGAGATTAGTTGTCCATTGGAGCTAGGTAGTTTAGATCCAGACGAGGAGAAGCATTTTCTGAGCCTTTGAAATTCTCCTGATCTGTCACAACCTCCATGTTTTCCTCCATGGTTTACACTTTAATCTTCAGATTTTCCAGCTAATGTCGCAGTGCATCCACCTCGTCCTCCAATTACTCGATGCGTTCCCGTTTCTCGATCTCTTGTTCATGAATAACCATGTTATCATGAATTTTTCGGTGCATGCTATGTTGGAGTTTGGTCAAGACCTCTCTTAGATCCTAATGGTCTTGCACACAAGTGATACAGGAAGGTTTATTTCTACCACATGGCCCCAAGAAACTGACCCTTGGCCTGTGGCTTCCCCATGTACCTAACCAAGAACTAGGGTTTGTACCCTGCATGTTGGCTTCCAGAACTTCACTTTTTAACAGGCTCCAATGATTTTTTTCATTGTTTTTCGCATTCTCCTGCAACCAAGAATCCTCACTAATCCTTTGGAGAATTCCATGATCCTCGACTAATATGCGCTGCCCAGACTCACTCCATCTCCAATTCTCCTCCCACTGCAGGAGATTTTTAAGAACCCACCTAGTGCCCCAAGGCCAAAATTCCTGCAAACACTCAGACACACCCAAGCCTTCCAATGCCCGTGACCCCTCAATTATTCTCAAAAATCTCATTAATTTCCTTTAAAACCTCATATGGATAGACCTTTAGTCCCTCATATTGACTTTTAACAACATAAATCCCTACCTATGTGGCACGAGAACTAATAATAAGTAGCCTTAGCTCTATCCACTAGGCTTTTGCAGAGGCCACCATCCCACACCCAATCCTTAAAATATACAAATTCCACATACTGTTTTTATTTTTATAATTGTTGCTTGGCCAAGAGGTGATGCAAAGACGAGCGAGGAGAATGATGTAATTGAGATCCGATGAGTACTCTATCATAACTCTACCATCCTCCATTAAATTCCCACAAAGCTCTTGATTGCTTTCAACCATCCCAACTATTCTCCCACAAGTGAGCTCGACTTCACTGAGAACCTAAATTAATTTCTGTTTCGTAATTCTCAATTCTCTACAGATGCCTGAGGTGATGCGCCACCCAATTCTCTATGAACTAGGGCAATAACAATGAAGTCACACACTCTAACTTAAAACAAGAACATGTGTGGTACTAAAATGACATATGACACCACATCTCGTTTGAGTGATATCATTCGGCTTGCCACGAGTCTTCATGAATGTATATAACTTGCAAAGGATGACGCGACAGGGGGAGGAGGATACCGGGGTGATGAATATTTCTTGGAGGGGCAAAGGAGATGGGGCCACAAGGGAGGGGGAATGGGAGTGGAAAGAGGAAGGAGATATAATTGTAGGGAGGTAGGGGGGAGTAGAGTGGAGGGAGAGTGGGGGGGGAGCGGCAAGGGGAGAGATAAGGGGAGGATGGAGGGGCGTCATAACTTTATGATATGATAATTTAGGATTTTCAACTTTCTTAGCATTCCTTCGAGACTTTAACAACAACCTACAAATTTCTCTCTTCATTTTCTTAAGGAATATTTGTTGTGCCCACAACATCGTTTATTACACATTTTTCCTCCTCCAGATGGCATGCCTTATTAGCCTGCCTATCATCTTCTTGTTTATTTCCCCTCAAGACATGGTAGAAGTACACTGATTCGAAGTCAGGGAGAAATTTTTGGGCTCTCTTAATGATCTGGTTTAGGTTAGTGACCTTTGCCTTTGAAGTGTTGATCATATGCCTTATAATGATTATGGAATCTCCTAACACCTAAATCTTTTTTATACCATTTCTTTGTGTCAGGATTATTCCCAATAGCATACCATATGCTTCTACTTCGTTATTTTTCTTCCGGTTAAGCCCCCAAGCATATCTAAATTCAATGATTCCCTCGGGATTAATGAGAATCCCTCCCCCTCCTGCCACCCCAAGATTACATTTTGACGCACCGTCAAATTGAAGGGTCCACTTGTTTGTGGTTTTTATCCAATCCACCTAATCATCCAAGGAGAGCCTCAGAATCCAACTGGCCCTAACTTAAGGAATATTCTCCATAACCTAAGAGGTCGGGGGGGCCTCCCACAGGGTCATCCAAGCGAACTCCAAACGATCGAAGGAAGGGTCTTTGATAGGTTTATGCAGTTCCATACAGGCCGAGAGGGTTGTCATTGCTATAATCCTAGTTGGGGCCCGAGTCATTATAGAAATTGCCTTATTCCTAGATATCAATATTTTCCAATTGATATACTTCGGAAGAGCGGACCAAACTTCCTTAAAATTATTTTTGGCTTGAATGGAGTCCAAATAAGATTTGGGCCAAGATTTGAAGAAGGTTTGGATGTTTGTAGTCTAGGTGCTTCTGCAGTATAGGGGACCGAGGGCCATAGACCAAAATTCCTTCGTCACATGACACTGGAGGAAAAGATCTGAGATCGACTCCTCCTTTGATTCACAAATAGGACACCTTGAGGCATCAATCTCCCCCCTCCTTCGAAGATTTTCAGCTGTAAGAAATTTATTTATGGGTAAGTAGCTCACAAAAGAAATTGATTTTTGGAATGGCATTTGTTTTCCATATTTTTCCCCATATCGAATTTTTAGGAGGTAAATGGGTATCAACGAGCATGTGCAAATAACCATTCTGCACATAGTAGCTGGAATTCTTCCAACCCCATCTATCTTCCACATTTTGTGCAATGGGGGCACGTCCTCTTAACAACCTCAGGAGCCTCTCTCCTTGGGAGATAAGAGCATCTAGGATGTTATCCATCTTCCATCCCTCCCAAACACCTTGCTAGTCCCACTCAACAATATGATCCAGAGATTCCACCCCTCTATTTCTCAAGAAGAGACGAAGGTCAACCAAAGATTGATCAGAATCCAGTGACTGTAGACCTAGAATTAAATAAATAAATAAAGATATTGATGGTGGCACCATTTCCATGGATCTTAATTAAATATTTTGTGATGTAATCCCTGGAGGAATTGATCAGACGCCAAATGGGGGAACCCCATCTAGAGGCCATTTGACCAGCTCGGTCATTGGGCTATGATAGATACTTTGTCTTGATAACTTGGGACCACCACTGACTCGGATTTGTGACTGAGCTCCAATAAATTTTTGCTCCTATTTCCATATTTGCAATTCCTAGGTCCTTAATACCAAGGCCACCATGTCGCTTTGGGGCTCTGATTGTTTCCAATTTACTAGTCATATTTCTTGGTTTCAATTTTGTCCCCTTCCCATAGGAATTTCCTGATGTACATGCCCATTTGGTGAAGCACACTTTTGGGAGCTTATAGAGTTGTGAACTGATATAGAGGGATATCTGATAGGACCGATTTCACTAGAATTTCTCTTCCCGCATTATTGAGCCAAATCCCATCCCAATTTATGATTTTGGAATTCATTTTCTCTTGCACTTTTTTCCAGGCATTTGGTGTAGCGCGTCCGAAGTATATTGAGATCCCTAAGTAATTGAAGTCTTTCCAATCCTTGATAGATTTAAATCCTAGAATTTCCTCAATATTTTATTTCTTTTTGCCTTGTAATATTCCAACTGTATATGTGGCACTTACTGTCACTTGTAGATCCCCCCGATGCCTTGAGAAATTTGTCCAAATTTTTTTTAAACCTCCTTGCAATAGTGGTAGAAGCACCTCCCATTAATATAGTGTCATCCACAATCTGTCCATGGTTAATGCGTTTGATGCCCTCCCAGAAACGAATTCTCGGGAGGTTGAGGGAGGCACGCTCGGACTCCAAATATCTACTCAGGGTGTCAACCATAATTATATAAAGGAAGGGTGAGAGGGGACACCCTTAATGGAGGCCTTTGAAAGCTTTAAAGAAACCAGAAACCCGACCATTCACCAATAGAGCAATCCAGGAGGAGGCGATACAAAGATTTATCAATCTTATGAAGGTCTCATCCATACCTAGTTTATGGAGAAATTTCTACAGGAAACTGTGTCTAACCTGGTCAAAGGCAGTAGCCATGTCTAGTTTAATAATCATGCCTTGATGACCCCATTTCCAGCTAGAGTCCAGGGTTTCTTAGATGACGATAATGTCGTCAAAAATTTGTCTCCCAGGGACAAATCCCCCTTAATTTTTAGAGATTGGGGGGGCAATAACGACTTTATATGTTAGGCCAATAGTTTCGAAAATATCTTATAAGAGACATTGCAAAGGGAAATAGGATGAAACCTAGAGAATGAGGAGGGGTTCGAATCTTTAGGGATTAAGGCTAGGAATGAAGAATTAATGCCGCCCCCATTGCACCATATTTAAAGGAGTATCCCATGAACTTGCACATATCTTTCTTTATGACATCCAAGAAGGAGTGGAAGAAGCTTGTAGAGAAATCATTTGGGCCCGACGCTTTATCCAGGGTGAAGGAAAATATTACTGTTCACATTTCTTCCTCCGTCAGAGGAGCAATCAACGATCTATTCCAATTTGCTGAGACAAGGGGTGGAATGCCCTCAAGAAATAAATCTTCACTCTCCAAATCCTCAGTGTGGTCTTTTTTATACAAGTCTTTATAGTGCTTGATTGCTACTCTTTTGATTTCTTCAAACTTATTGATGATCTTTACCCCATGGGTAATCTAAGTAATATTATTTTTCAATTATATAAACATAGATTTATTGTGAAATAATTTAGTGTTTCTATCCATTGCCTTAGGCCAATTATTTCTTGATTTTAATCTCCAGTTATCCTCTTCCTCTCTAAGATATTTGTGAAGGCTCTTAAAGGTTTCAGCTTCTTTATGTATATCCATAACTTGAATCAGCATGGTTTCCATATGCCCTTGGATTTCAATCAATTTTTCTTCCATATTTTTTGTTACAAAATTTTCTTATTGTTTGGTGCTCCTTTAGTGATGTTTTCATGTCTCTTTTCAATCTGCAAGTCTTAGCCTCCTAGATAGTAATTAGGCTGCCATCAATCCAATCGGACCAAGAGGTGGAGACCATCTCGAAGAAGTTAAGGACCTCCAACCATTGAGGAGAGTAGTGGAAGGGAGTAGGGCCTATATCCAAGGGCAGGGAGTTTTCCAGGTGAATAGGTCGATGGTCTGATCCAGCCCAGGGGAGGATGGAAGAGTTAAGGTAGTAATTTAAAGTTAGGATATTATCAACTACAAGTAAATGGTCCAAATGGGCTGCGATATGATTTAGGCCCACTCTTCTATTAGAGCAAGTGTAAAGGAATTTTTGAGGTTTGACATCATATAAGTTCAAGGCTAAGATGAGGTCCTCCATGTATTCTTGTTGGGAATCCTGAAATATGGAGCCCCCTCTTTCTTCATGGCGGCCCATTGTAGTATTGAAGTTGTTGGAGAAAATGTAACTAAGTGTGGTCTTCATAAATGTAATTTTGATATTTTTACTTATTCAAGAAAAGAGAAATTATTTTCGTATTATTTGTCAATGAGTTTATTTATCATTGAAAATAGGTTAAGCACATTTTGAAGTGATTCTAGAGAGTCAAAGTCAAAATTTATTTATGAAAATACCCTTCGAGGGCATGTTACATCATGTAAGTAATCATACAAGGTCAAGGAAATAACTCTAAGAATGGTCAAATCCTCTCCTAGCACCAACGAATTCTATAAGCAACAAAAATGATGAATAAATGTTGAAATATAATGTAACTGCAAGTCAGCTTCAAGAAGGAGGGACATACCTCTATAAATAGATGTTTTCCACTCCTCATTTGGACACACAAACATATATCTGAAATCCGCAAGCCAGGAGGACGAAGTAAGGCGGAGAAAATGTGAGAAAGAGGGCTACAAGGGTAGCGAAGAAAGAAGGTGAAACAACAAAGAAGAAAAGACTGTCTTTAGGGCACACACACAGCCACACGTGCGAAGAAGTAAGAGTTGCCTATGGTTACAACTACATTAAGGTGTGCATTATATCTCATAATTTTCATGTACAAATTAGGCTTTCAAGGCTTCTCTCATCAACGAGAAAAGAAGGAAGAGCCAGTGAGTATAGAAGGATTATTCTAGGGTTCTTGTTGTCCACACATGTGAGGATTTCAGAGGTAAGTTGTTACAGATTGATAGCAGTTTAAAGGCAACACTTTAACAGGTAGCATTTGGATGTAGAGAAAGGTCTAGAAAGTCTCCAAGATAAGCAAATAAGGACCTCCTTACAGCGAAGAAGAGGAGCCCTAATATTCTATGGTTTACTAACCTAGAAGACAAAAGTGCTGGAAGACAAAGCGCGAGAAGAAGAGCCGAAAGATGTGACGAAGGTGATAGTGTAGAAAGAGGAAGGATTTGACTCATGCTTGTAGGACAACCTGGTCAAGGGTCTAGGGTTTGGCAGTTGTTCAAATAAGAATCTTCAATAAGAGAAAATTTACAAAGGGTTTCCCTCTCAAGAGTGGATAGGGTTTGTCCCTGTCAGACAACCAAATTTGTGTTCTTGTTATTTTTTTGGTAGCAGTTTGATGAAGCACACACATATGCACTAATAATAATAATAAGAAGTATAAGCTAACTAAGATAAAGTAAGAAGACTTCACAAATTGTTATCAAGTCTAAGAGAATCATCACAACACTACTTTTCCCTAAATTCTCTAAGATGGTATCAGAGGGAAGGTGACACATCAAGGAAAGGGCAACCCAAGAACACTCAAGCATCAATCCTAGAAGTCTCAACCACTTCAAGTACAATAAGGGTCTACAATCCATCATTCATCAAGGAGGGATACAAAGTTAGAAGGAGAGGCTTATATAAAGGAACCTACAAAGAAGAGCATATCTACATCAAGCTACAAGTCTTCAATCACAGCTCATCACCAAGCAAGTCCACTTGGAGAAAACAACTTGAAGGACACCAAGATCCAGGGAAGACAAGCCATCAAGCTGTCTAGTCAATTTAGTGTCCTAAATTGCTCTACATAAATTATCAATCCGGGTATCATAAACTATGAAGTGTGGCACAACACATGTGCTTAGTTAACCTTTTTCTTACTTCGTTGTTTTATAGTTTATGTTGTCTTTGGGGTTTTTGTTTCTTATGTTAGAATCTAGTTTCTAAAGAAAAAAGAAAATGAAACAAATCAAAACTTTGAACAGTTAGATTAATCTAAGCTGGAAAAATATCTAAAAAAAGAAAGAAAGAAAAATGAATCGAGTCCCATTCATAACTTCACATATCGCCAATTTTGTTCTTAAGGAACTAAAAAGACTCAATGAGACATGAACTTATGTAATGAGTATCCTACTAAACAAAAAACAAGAACATGTAAATAAAAACTAATCTATTGTGTTCTCTATGCTCCAATTCACCAATCGGAAAATAGGAAGAGTACTTTCTTGGAATATTTTGTCAAGCGTAAATTACACAGTTAGATAACTCTACAATCAACCGGTTGAACACACTTGCATGAATGGAAAATCTAAACTATCAAACTTGAAAGCAATAAAATGAAAAGCAAAGCCATTTATCTCACCTATAATCACAATATTTCGCCAATTAACTTCTAAAACGGTGTTAAGCTAAAGGCTCCGGAAATATCACCATATAGCATGAAAGAAATGACATCTAAACTATATAATTGCACACTAATGAAAAGCAAAGCCAATCATCTCACCTATAATCATAATATTTCGCCAATTAACTTCTAAAACAGTGTTAAGCTAAAGGCTCTGGAAATATCATCATATAGCATGAAAGAAATGACATCTAAACTATCTAATTGCACACTAATGGAAAGAAAAGCCAATCTTCTCACTTATAATCACAATATTATGCCAATCAACTTCTAAAATGGTGTTAATCTAAAGGCTCCAGAAATATCATCATATAGCATGAAAGAAATGACATATAAACTATCTAATTGCACACTAATGAAAAGCAAAGCCAATCATCTCACCTATAATCACAATATTTCGCCAATTAACTTCTAAAACGGTGTTAAGCTAAAGGCTCCGGAAATATCATCATATAGCATGAGAGACTAATCTAATAAGAAAATACAAGAAACATGTAAGAAACCTAATCTACAATCAACTGATTGAACACACTTGCATGAATTAAAATTGCATGAATGGAAAATCTAATCTATCAAACTTGAAAGCAATCAAATGACATACTTGAATAAAAACAAATCAAAACTACAAAACAAAATCTACTCTACCTTACATTCTAATGTGCTCCATGACATCTACTTCACATCTCCTTCCATGTTGAGAACATCAAAGCTTTATTCAAATTCTTCAAAATTACAAAGTACAACAAATCTCTCCAAAGCTTTCCAAAGCCATCAAAGAAGAACTACAAACTCCACACTAAATAGCTACCAAAAAGCTACAAGCTTAAGAACTAAAAAACTAAGCTAACAAATGAAGGAGAGAGATCTCCTATTTATATAAAAAGATGAGAAGTCATCTCATTAATGAGAGTCCATGAATCTCTCCCTCTACCTCTAGAGTCCTAATCAAAATAGGAACTGATA
>APFE030805930.1:37838-100749 GCA_000404065.3 Pinus taeda | reverse complement strand
AGGTTTATGATAACCCATGGTAATACCAAGATCTTACAAGATTTTATAATTGAGTAAAATATTCGCCATGCATGGTGATAGATTCGCCAAAAAATTATATATACATACTATATTATTGATAAAATCGCCTTCCATTTTTCCTATATATCATGGATATTCGCCCATTTATTATACTTATAAATTTAGGTGAGGTTCTTAAAATTTTCCCTGCATTCTGCGCACTTCACGGAGCCTTTATAGTACCAATACCCAAATTTGTGGGCTTTAAGCCCCAAAACCATTACGTGGGGGATCCGCTATCCAACATCTCCCCATCATCAAAACTTTCCTCCGACATATTTTCTTTCCCTTTGTGCAGTTGCTGCACCTGTACCTATTATGTTGATGAAGAAGGAAAAGCCCCTTCCACATCCTGTGGAGCTAGCATTTTCCTAAGATTTGATGAAGAAGGCAAGGTCACTTCCACATCCTGTGGAGCTAACACTTGCCTATCAGCTGCAAACAATCTCCTTCTGCCCCTCTGATATGTCATGTAGGTCCGAGACACCTCAGTAGCTCTAGTCTCTTTGGCCTTCTCATCTATTTTCACCTAAGCATTTCTAGAAGGTCCCCCTGATTCTTGAGACACTGGTGGAGGAATTTGAGGAGCCCTAAAGATGTCATGAGTAATAAAGGTCTCCCAAGAGATGTTGAGGAGGCTAAGATGATGAAGCACAATCATCTTGATCAGGGAATAATGATAGAGACTGCTCATTTGCTGAGGGTATGGCTTTTTCTGCACAAAATGGGCCATCTTCTCAATATTCTTGAACAATAAATAAGGGAGGTTTAACATCCTCACCTTGGTAAAATGCATGAGAAGCATAATGTGATAGCTGTATAGCCTAGAAAATCTGCCCTCACAAGTAAAATATTTCATGATGATTTTCATCATGGGGGCATACTTGTCTTCAAGGAATCTGAAAGGAAAAAGTCTTTTCACTTCATTTCTATATGTAGGTTTGAAATAAGGCTCATAATAATGTTCATCCGAGTCCTATGCCTTGTACCATTTCTCCCCTACATCCAGAATCCTGGTTGCATATGCAATAATGGAGGGTGAGACTGTGAATATCACCCAAGTAAGAGTCACCCTATTGTCCCGAAGATTGGCTACAAAGAGCTTGGTCATCTTAGGATGGTGTTGAACTCTCTCTACCTGCTCACAGAACTCATAGCACCCTAGATGTATGAAGCAAGTGACAGATAACTAAGAGGCCTGCAATTCTTCGGGGTTTGATGGCTCTTCCCTAATAATTTTGACTCCCTTATGTGGTTTTCTCTGATGTCGAGGTCTATCTGTCAAAATATCACTACCTTTGTTTTCCTCCTCCTCATAGTCGTGGTCTTCTGTATACATGTTTGCAAGGTTTGAGGCTATTCACTCCCAGAAAAGGGATAAAGGGAATGAGTAAGAGTGATTTAGGAGTGAGGGAATGGGACTTGACCTTGTGAGGTATTTTGGTAGGCTAGAAAATGAAGGGAAAGGTATGAGTTATGAAAGTGAGCGAGAGGGCTTTGGGCCCTTTTTAAAATATAACTTGTGGGATGAAGGATAAGGGGGTATAGATGTTATGGAGTGATCTAGGGAAGGGGTTTAGGGTTTAGTGATAGGTGGTGGGAAAAATAGAGGGGATTAGGGTTTCTAGAATGTCATGGAGGGAGAAACTAGGGTTTCACAATTGTCATGGTAAATGCCTTCAAACACTACAATTGCAACTTCCATGATGAGGTAGAGGGCGTGAGAGATGAGAGGGTTATTTGGATGTTTTTATGAAGTTTGGAGGCTTTCTAGTCTTTATGCTCAATGCGTAGCTCCAACTACAGATGTGTAGCGCCACCTCTCAAAGCGCAACACAGTGTAATTTTGCACTGCTAAAACCTCCCAATGCGCAGTGCCATCTCTCATTGCGCAGTGCCAACTCTCTTTCCTAAAATGCACAGCACCAGACTGTAGAAGTGCAGCGCAACTTCACCACTACTCCAAACACGCAACACCACTTCACCACTACTCTAGACACGCAAAGCCACTTCTCCTTTGCCTGAAACTCAATCAACCTTTCCTCTTTTCCTCACTTTTTGACTCCTTTGCTAAATGAGAATCATGAACTTGAAAATGAAATCTGACACCTTATATAGGAGTAGGTTTTGATTTTTCACTAGAAAAACCCACTTTCTAATGTTTCTTGACCTTTTTCAAAACTCTGTTTTTCATGCCTTTCCTTCTTTGTTTCTTTTCAGGTGGATAATGCTCAACTTGAACTGATTTTTGCAGTGTTTCTTAGTCTTGCAGCAAGGAGAGATGCATTGGTGCAGCCAAGATCATTTATTACATAAAGTGATCTAAAATTACATAAGAAATACAAATTAGCTCAAAATACTCTGTTTTCACCTCAACAACATGTTTTTTGAGGTGAAAATTACATTAGTTTAAAAGATAATTATATAATGGCTATGAATTACTATCCATCATGCTTGACTTATTTATCATCCTCATACGCTTGCTGCCCTTTATTTACACTTGTAAATCATGCTCTTGAACTATGACTTATTAGCCATCATGCTTGACTTATTTATCATCATCATCCCCTTGCTACCCTTTATTTACACTTTTGAACCATGCTCTTGACCTTTGAAATGAAACCCTAAGACCTAATGAAACATACCCTATGACCTAATGAAAGCATGATTGCAAATTGACCATGGAACCATAACTGAAGACGACCTGAAGAAGGTTCAGCAAGTATACTCTATGAGCGGGAAATTAGATTTTCTGAAGAGAAGACAACCATCAGTGGATCAGTTTGACATGACCTAATGAAATGATGTAAAAATTTCAGTATGGGACCCCTAAAATGGAAATGCAAAGAGCAAATTTGATCCCTGATGGAAGTATACAGATAATGACACAAACACTCTAAACCTCCACGTTTTAGTTTGCGTAGACCAACGATGATTGTCGAAGGATTTTACATCATTCTCAACCCTACCACATTATTGGTGATACTTTATACCATGTTGGTGTAGATTCTATTCTTTACCGATGCCTCACGATTGAGGAAGCTAAAAGAGCTCTCAATTATTTCCACTTCGAGGCATGTGGTGTTCATATATTTGGTTATGCTGCAGCTCAGAAAATCCTTTGTGCTGGTTATTTTTGGTCGTCCATCTTCAAAGACTGCATTCTTGCTGTCTGCAAGTGTCACAAATGCCAAATATACCAATGCAAGATGCACGCCCCACCCATTCACCTACACCTTATCATTACTGTTCGCCCCTTTTCCAAATGGAGCATCGATTATATGACATGTAACCCTCGCTTGGCCAAGGGGCATGGCTACATTATTGTTGTTGTGGATTACTTCACCAAATGGGCCAAAGTGATG
This sequence comes from Pinus taeda, assembly GCA_000404065.3. Lineage (NCBI taxonomy): Eukaryota > Viridiplantae > Streptophyta > Pinopsida > Pinales > Pinaceae > Pinus > Pinus taeda. Next base: position 97,324 of record APFE030805930.1, on the reverse strand, counting down.
CCTACATATTATATATATGGTAAGACGACAACTCAATTCCTTTTTAACCATGTTATTTCTAGGTTCGATGTACCCCAAGCCATTGTCACAAATCATGGCTCCCATTTCAGAGATTACATGAAGGTAGAACTGACATTTTCATTGGGCTTGCACCACGATGGCTCAACCCCATATTACCCTCAGGCCAACGGCCAAGTTGAAGTCATGAAAAACGTTTTGGTCACCATGTTTCAGCATACTATTGGGATGCACAAGTCAAATTGGCATCTCATACTTTTTTCAACTCTATGGGCCTACCGAACTTCAACCAAAGATGCCACTAGTTTCACACCATTCCAGCTGATATATGGTCTAGAAGCAACATTGCCCATCGAATGTGAGATTCCTTCACTTAAGTTAGCTATTGAACTCCTCCCCAAAACATCACCTCAAGAGGAACGCCTCTTATATTTAGAACGACTCGACGAGACTTGCCATCTCATTGTCTTGGTCATCGAAGCACAAAATAAATGGGTCAAATCCCATTTTGACGAGTCGGTCTCCCCTCGTGCTTTCCTTGAGGGTGATTTGGTCCTGCTATATGACCAAGCTAATGATAAGCTGGGGGAGGGAAAGTTCCAACCTATGTGGCATAGGCCCTATATTATAAAAAGTGTTTTGTAGAAAGGAGCCTATGAACTTATTGATTATGAAGGAAATCCTCTCGATAAGCCCCAAAATGGGCTTTACCTCAAAAATTAGTATGCTTAAGTCATCTTGCATGGTTACTTATGTACATTAGTGTGTGATTCATTTTTGTACAACATAGTTTTGTGTGAAAGTTTTCAAACAACCTTCCTGTTTACTATGTTATCCTTGCTTTGCAGATGTCTACATCTCCTCATGTTGGTTTCACCAATGGTGCTTGCTGAAGTACCCATAACCTATCATCCACAACATGGGCTATCTACAACCCTAACGGTGAGTTGATTGACCTTCAAGGTATCTTCCTGGGTCATACAACCAACAACATTGCTGAATACAGTGTGGTCATCGAACTGTTGTGAGAAGCCATGGCTCTGGGCATCAGAGAATTAGCTGTCAACCTAGATTCACAACTTGTCGTCCTTCAACTCAACAGGCAATATTCTGTCAGGAACCCTCAAATATTACGAATGTATCTCCATATCCGTCTATTGGAAAGACATTTTGATTATATTACATATCATCATATTCCTAGATGCATGAATACATTAATAGATGCATTAGCTAATTACATGTTGGATAGACATTTGCGAAACATGTGAAAGATAAGGAAAACCATTTGTACCATAATAAACAGGAAAATACAATATATATCTATATATATATTATATATTATATATATATAATATTATATATAAATATATATATATTATATATATATTATATTATATATATTATATATATATATATATATATATATATATATATATATATATATTAGATATATGTGTGTGTGAGAGAATGTTTGATACATCAAAACCCCAAACAATAATATGTATGTCCATAATAACATCGACGACTCATAATTCTCATACATCCGTGGCACGTAGGCCTCAAAAAATATCTAAGTAATGAACCTAGGAACTACTTAACATGGTGTTCATGATAGCATGAGACAACTCGTATGACACGACTCAGTAATCGACAAATCTGATTTGAGACTCCCACTGTGTGCCTCTGGTACAACCGAGGCATGTCTCCTATCCAAGCATACTCAAGGATACCATGAGTCAACCACTTGAGGTTCCTCACAATATCCTCCTCGTTATCACTCCCTTCCTAATAAGGGTCAACAACATCAATAGGATGGGGATAACACCTAGCTATCGAGAACATCCCAGCTGGCTTTTTTGGTCCAACATCTGCGTACACAAGAGAAATGCTATAAGCATGCATATACCAAAAACAACTTAAAAAAAATCAAAATCAAGAATTTGATTTGGTTTTTACCTTTGTCATCAAAGTCCTCCCCATCTAGCAAGGGAATATCTGAGTTTTCCCAGAAATTAGTGCCGCTATACGGCCAGTCCTCCATGACAATTTTCTGTCATCATAGCCATGAAAAGAATGCTAGTCGGTAGGACATATGCTGACCCCCAGTGATCCTGGGTATCAAATGACTCTAGCAGACCATCTGCAGATCAAGTGGAGTAGGGGGATCAACCTCAATCAACTGAAAATGGAACAATGGCACTCATTCTAGGAAAAAGGTCACAAGTACTGATCTGAAGCCAAATTACTTCATGTTTCCTACCTTGGCCTTGGAGAACTAGCACTTGATGTCCATCTTCATGGCCTCTACTGATTTGAATATCGTAGGAGTTGTGCAGTCAATAGCGTAAAGGAACTTTGACTTGTTAGTCTCATGTTCCTGCTAGGACCCTGCCACTTTATTGATGGTCAACAGAAGCACCCTCAGTGTCAAATCCCACACACTGGAAATCTTGATCTTCCCACTTTTGGATTTCAAGGCCTCAGGACAATGCTCAGCAAGTAGGGAAGATATGCTTGCCCTAATTGGACGTGGCCCATACAAGTTCATTGGCTCACCTCTACAAGATAGCCTAGTGATGAAGTATATTTCTGAAGTTGTCAACTGTAGCTCTTGGTCTTGAATGACAAGAATATCATGATTAATGTCTCCAAGTCTTATCAAATACCAAAGCAATTCAGGCTTTGCCTGCATCCCTTGTGTAAGGAAAAATTTGAGGAGCCCGCAAGCCCTCAAAGCTTATAGGAAATTTGTATCATTCATTGCCTGGGTGTCCACGTCCTCATGTTCTCTTTCCTTCCAATCCACCATTTTACACAACTTATCTCCTGCAAAAGCCATTTATTTAAGTTAGTCATCGATTTTGGCACACAAAATCCAAATTGCAATAGTCAATTCTTGGGGAAAATTGATTTTTCCCCTTTCATGACGCTGGCACGCCTGCTTTAGAAACAGTCACAATGATCGGTGCAGCCAGGTGTGCAAATCACCCTTGGTCGGCGTGGTCCCGTGCCCTAGAATCACGCCTACTGAGGGCGAAATTGTTTCTCAAAAACCTCCCTAAAAATCCAAAAAATGGCTAAAAACAGAAATGAATAGCATGAAAATGGAACTTAGGGCTTCGGCTGTTAACTGGAACTAACGTCTCATTGATTGAGCTCTCGGATCTCCTGCAATCTGCTTTTGAAAAACTAGGGAAAAAGTGGGTGAAAAGTCTTCACTACAAAGGTAAAATGGTAAATGGTAAAAATTTATTTACTTTTCATCTATTTATTCATTTTTTCATGAAAGTATCAGATTTTGTAAATATTTTTGACCTATTTTGCCTCAACGACTCGATAATACACTTTTCCTTACTTGTGCAGCAACAGATGATAGATGTTCGACGATGATGATGAGTCACATTTCAGCTCTTTTCTCGACTCACTAAACTCATATGAAAATATTACATTGTATTTTTTCCCTTTTTGACTCATTAAAGATAATAAAATCGGTGGGTTGATGAGATAGATAGTTGTTTCAGTTGATTATGCAAATTTCCATTGAAGGGAGCGAAGTTAGGGTTTAGAACAAGAAGCTACAGGTGCGAGGTGGTAACAATGGAGGGGCCATGAGGAGGGAGTTCCAGTCCCTCCTACAGTAACATAGTATTAAGCAGAAGCAAGGAGATGAGTTTGAATGGATTCAGGAAAACTGCGAAGGCAGAAAAAAAGGAGGCAAACACAAAAAAGCCAGAAATAAGCAAACCCGATGAACAGGAAGAGACTCACGGGGTGGTTAGGAGGGAGGAGAAACCATGAGATAGTTGTCAAAGAAACGAGTACAAATCTGCATACGAGGTGATCCTAAATGGTGGAAATGGATCTATTGGGAGCACTTCCAGATGAAGTTGTTCTAGAAGTATATGATGAGGAATGGGTACAGGCGATGGACTATGAACATGTCTCATTTAGATGTCATAAATGTCACGAACATGGGCACCTCTTTAGAGATTGCCCACAAAACAAAATGGAGGATAACCCAAGAACCAACATAGGCAAAGATCCTAAAGGATTCACCAAGATGGGAGGCAGAGGGAAAGGAGGGGGAAGAAAGCACCAAAATAAAACTAGTGACAACAAGGTACCAAGTTTTAATAGTTTCGAGATTTTAGGGGAAGCAGGAGGGAATAATGGAAAGGACAATGCACCAGAAATCAATCCCACAGAGAAGGAAAAAGAGCACAATATGGAAATCACACATGAAAATAGTGAACTAAAGGAGAATCTACCAATCAATATGGAACTTGGCAGGGACCATGAGATGACCCCAAGTGAAGTTGGGACAGAGGACCATGAACTACAGGAGATTCTTGAGAGGGAGAATCTTAATCTAGAAAAGTTCCTAGCCGAGGGAACCAACAAAGAGATTAACTCTCTACCATAAGAGGAGTTTGACAAAGTACAACATCTCTTCCTCTGGAGTCAAAAGGAGCCATGATAGCCAAGAGAACAGAGGGGTTAAATCGATGGAGGAAGCATTAAGACACTCTACCAAGAACCCAAGTAAGAAAAGAGGAAGGAAGAGACAAAATGAGTCGCTGATAGAGTGTGGGGAACTCATGATCAACTCAGGAAAAATGAAAGATCTCACCAGTTACTCATTTACAAACCCATCATTATGAATCTCACAACCTGGAATATTAGGGGTCGAGGAAGTAAAAGAAAACAAAGAAATCTCAGTAATAGAATAAAAGAAGAAAGCCCATATATGGTGTTTATACAGGAAACAAAATTTTCAATAGATAAAATCTAGAAGATACATAGCAAATGGCTTATTAAATATGAGTACCTAGAATTCAACGCTGATAATACAATGGGTGGGATTCTCACTCTTTGGAATCCTCAGAAATTTGGAATTCTGGATGCTGAAGCATCCAGGAACTACCTTTCAATGGTTATCTAGCCTTTGGGTGACAAGGAAATCTATATGATCACAAATGTCTATGGTCCTCAAAAACCTGAAGATAAGCTCAGGCTTCTCACTTCACTGGAGGAACTGAGAGAGAGACACCCAGTAATGCCCTGGATTCTGGGAGGAGACTTCAACATGATGATATCTCTCATAGAAAAAAGAAGGAGGGACTAGGAAACTAGGCAGAGACTCCATTGCATTCTAGAACTTCCTAATCAATATGAGCTTAGTGGACATGGAAACAACAAATGGTACCTTAACATGGAACAATAAGAGGGGAGGAGCTTCCCAAGTTGCCTCAAAACTAGATAGATTCATCATCTCGGAGGACCACTTACTCTTTGGCCTTAACTTGAATGCGTTCATCCTTCCTTTTGGAGGATCGAACCACTGGCCTATTCAGCTAGAAGCTTCATTCATTGGCACTCCAAGGAATAGACCCTTCAGGTTCAAAAATGTTTGGCTTACTCACCCTAATTTCATCACCAATATTGGAAAATGATGGATGGAAGACTTGCCCATTCAAGGCGCAAAAATTTTCATTCTGCAACAGAGACTCAAACACATCAAGCTCAGACTTAAAGAATGGAACAAAAAGGAGTTCGACAATATTTTCAAAGCCAAAAGAGAAGTAGAACAAAAATTACAGAAAATTAACCAAATATTCATCAAGGAATGCTTCATTGAGGATAGAAAAATACAAGCTAACTCTCTACAGCAGGAATGGGACAACAGATGTCAGCAGGAAGAAATATTATGGAGACAAAAATCAAGAGTTCAATGGATTAAAGAAGGAGAAAGAAATACAAAGTTTTTTCACAAATCTACCATGGAACATAGGGCTCATAATCGGATTACAAAACTCATAGATCCTCAAGGGAAAGAGCTGAGCACGCACAAAGATATGGAATCCATTCTAGTACAACATTTTCAAAACATTGCAGAGGAGCCTATCTTAGATAGATCCATATTTATCAAAATCTTCACTTAGCACATTCCAAAATTGGTGACCAAGGAAGACAATTACAATCTCAATAGGCTAGTGACATAAGAGGAGGTCAATGAAGTCATAAAGGAAATGCACAATGGGAAAGATGCAGGCCCGAATGGTTTCAGCGTAGACTTCTTCAAGGTATGCTAGGAAATAGTCAAACATGACATCCTTAAGGTGGTAGAGGATTCAGAAAATTCAAAAAGAATTCTAAAAGTGCTCATTGCCTCCTTCATAGCCCTAATACCTAAGTAGGAAAAAGAAATGACACCAGATCGGTTCAAGCCCATAGCTCTATGCAATGTAGTTTACAAAATCATCTCTAAAGTAATTGCAAACAGAATCAAGCCCCTTCTTTCAACTCCAGTGTCCAAGGAGCAAACTGGATATGTGGAAAGAAGGAAAATTCTCAATAACATCATTCAAGCTCACAGAAGTGGTGCACTCTCTCAGGAATAAAAAACAAGTAGGTATGATCATATAGCTTGATCTAGCAAAAGCTTATGATAAGCTAAGTTGGTCATATATCAGGCAAGTACTAAAAGTGTATGGCTTCGACCATAATTGGATAAGATGGGTTATGGCTCTAGTTACCTTTGCTAGCTTTTCAATCCTTCTCAATGGCTCTCCATCTAGATCCTTTCAACCTTTGAGAGGTCTCAAGCAAGGAGACCCGCTCTCCCCCTTTCTCTTTATCATTATGATGGAAGGATTAGGAAAAGTGATCAATGCAGCCAAGGTGGAAGGCAAAATCCAGGGTCTCAAGCTAACACAGGAGGGAGACTCATTGACTCATCAACAATTTGTAGATGACACCATGCTGCAAGGCACACCCACGGTCAAGAAGCCAAAGCTTTCAAACAAATTCTGCATGATTTTGCTATGGCTGCTGGCACAGAGGTAAGCCTCACAAAATCAAAAGTTTTCTTTTTCAACACTAATATTTCTATTCAAAGAAATCTCTCTAGAATTCTTGGCTTTCAGAGAGATCATCTTCCCTCCAAATATCTCGGAATACCTCTCACTGAAAAACCTCTAAACAAGGAATTTAGGAGCCAGTGACTAACAAACTGAAGGACAAAGTCTGTAAATGGACAAGTAGATCTTTGAATCTAGTAGGTAGGCTAGTTCTCACCAAGGGAGTCTTGTAAACCATTCGAATCTACATGTTTTCAGCTCTTCATGTCCCAAAAGGAGTTTTACAACAAATTAGGAATATTCAAAGAGATTTTCTTTGGGGAAAAGGGGAGGAAAAAAGGAAATGGGATTTGGTAGCTTGAGACAGGCTATGCAAACCCAAAACTCATGGGGGTTTGGGTCTCCATGACCCGAAAACTCTTAACAAATTTTTGGGGGAAAATATTTGGTGGAGATGGCTAAAGGAAATGAGAAACCCATGGGCCAAGCTTTGGAAATAGAAATATGCAAAGGACTAGCTAGAAAGGGACCATATTCGAATGATGGACATATCAAAGGCTCCCATATTTGGAACAATGCTTGGGAGAACAGAGCCTTAGTTGAGAAACATAGTTTCTAGGAGATCGGAAATGGAAACCTTGCATTGTTTTGGGAGGACAACTGGTAGCAGGAACCCAACCTATGCGGAGAAGGACTAGATATTCTCAAAGATGATATTGTCAACAAAGCGCTACAAAAGCTCAGTGACTACTGGGATCAGAAAAGGAACAATAGTAAATGGAGAACATGGAAGGTACCAGTTTATAGTGAAGAGGCCCCTTTGAAGATGCAGGCTGAAGCTCTTACAACAATCTTGGAAAAGAGAAAAATTTTGATCTCAACTTCCACTGAAAAACTAAGACGGAGAAGGAACAATAAGGGTAACTTCAACCTCTAAGAAGCCAAAGGAATTGCCACTGGTCATAACTTTCCAAACCCTAATAAAATATGGAAGGACCTATGGCAGAACCCTCATTGGATAAAAATAAAACTGTTTGTATGGATGGTACAACACAAAAAAATTTTGATCTGGGAAAATCTTAGAAAGAAGGGTTTTGTTGGACCATCCAAATGTTAGTTATGTCGTCTTCAGGAAGAAATGACAGAACACCTTCTCAACATCTGCACATTTACCTCAATTATGGAACTAGGTTTCCTTTATCTTCAAGCAAACTGATAGCGATGAAAATGACATCTGTACAACTTTAAAGAATTGGAGAAAAAGCCTATCTGAAATGAGACAGACAACATAACCTGGACTAGGATTCCAAGATTTTTGATACGGAATGTCTGGAAAGAATGCAACAACATAATTTTCAATGATAAATATGGCTCAACCGAAAGCATTACAGCTTGGCTCTTAAGACAGCTCAAAGAAACTGTAAATACCCTTCAGAAGCAACCTCCTGAGAATCCTTCTTCTCACCAGGAGGCTCGCATTATTTTTCTTTTGGGCCTTCAGAACCTTGTCCCCCAGGGCACAAACAAGATTGCAACACACTCTACAGTGGGGAAGGATTATTGGCAACCACCCCCCCTGGCTTTTTGAAATTCAATATAGATGGAGCATCAAAAGGAAACTCGGGAACTGCGGGTTACAGTGGAGCTATAAGAGATGACAAGGGAATTATAAAAATCATCTTTCATAGTCATGTAGGGAATGCTACCAACAATATGGCAAAACTAATGACCATAGAGCATTGCTTAGAGATATTAATGGATCTCAATATGCACAACACAATCACAGAGGCAGACTCTGAACTCACAATTAACTCTGTGAAAAAAATAGCAAATGGATCAGTACAAAAAAGTCTTGAACCACTGGTGACTTTTGCAGGTCTATCATCATATTAAATCACATCTGAGAATCTTGAGAATCCTAAGTTTTTTTCATGTGTGCAGAAATTCCAATAGATTAGTGGATCGACTGGCAAATGAGGGGGTGATCTATAAAAAAGATAATAGTAAATGCAGGTGCGAGTTAGCACCCATCAGGAAACTGCATGAGGAATGCCTCATTTTGGCAAGTGCAGATAGGGATCATTATTAAAGTATGAAGTAGAAGTAGCAATTTGGATATTAGGTTGATGAAGTTCAAGGACTCATCAAGCAGAAGACCTTAGAATCGATGCAATTGGGTCCTCAATATGGACGTCAGGAAGCGGAGAAAGAGTGGTATTTTTTTTCGAGGAAATCAAAGTTCTAGTGGTTTCATGGTTTTCGGGCATCCCCAATCCCCTAAGCGGTATTTAATGGTTTTCTCCCGATGCCACACATCAATCACCACGTGGTAGTGGAAGGAGAGAGAAAACTACCTATATCGAGCAGGTTTTCCTCGTGCTTCTTCTCCACTCGATATTCATCTCAACCATCGGATCCTGCTTGTGAAGATCTACAACCACAGTTCATCGAGCTTTTTAGTAGGAAGTGGAGATAGAGCGGTTTGTATTTTTGGGGAAATCAGAAGTTTTAGTAGTTTAGTGGTTTTCAGACGTCCCCATATCCCTAAGAGATATCTAATGGTTTTCCCTCGATGCCACTCTTCATTCACCATGTGGTAGCAGGAGGATCGAGAAAACCACCTACATCAAGCGGGTTTTCCTCGTGCTTCTTCTCTACCTGATATTCTCCTCAACCGATGGATCCTGCTTATGAAGATCTACAACCACAGTTCATCGAGCTTGTTGGCAGTGTTTTTCTCTGAGCTTTTCGTGATCTTGGTGGTGTCATGCCCGCTTCTCATGGGTTATGGATGTTCAATTTGTATGGGAGTTATCTCCCTGGGCGGACCCGTCCAAACTCTTGAGATAGTTTTGAAACCTTTTCAAGTCCGTTGTGTTTGTTAAAAGGTGTGCTAGTAGTGATCCCCAATCAGATCCTATAGTCGTCAGTGATTGTATATTTTTGTGGGCACCTGGCCCAATTTTCATAGCCTAGAGGGTCCTGGTTGTCCCTGTAGGCCTTAGTGTCATGGTTTGTAATATATATTTGAAAATTTTTAGTTAATGAATGACAATAAAACACTCTTGATTTAGAAAAAAAAAAGAATAAAACCAACGGGTCAGCTTTCAGCTCTTTTCACCCTTTGAAAATGAAAAGATGGCTGAGCCCTTGTCATTTTGAACTCATTAATGGATGCAAAACGTCGTGCACCCAATATAATTTTACCCCTTTTTCGGGTTGGGAGGCACTATTTATGAAAAAATTACTCCTTGAGTGAAATGGTCGAGCAGTTATCTCAATTATTGTTTTCTATCTTTTTGGGCTCAAGAGACACAAACTTATGAAAATGGACCTTGTGGAGTTTTCTTTTATGTGTCCTTTTCAAACTCTCTAAACATGAAAAAGATACTGAGTTACACCTTTGTTGGACTCGTTAAACTATTAAACGACATCGGATTCTTCACGATGATGAACACGAGCTTCTCCTTCCTAGGGCTCATTAAACTTACTAGGTTAGATTTGTCTGAAGGATGAACTTACAATGCAAGCATATGCTATCCCCTTCAAGCTTGTGATTAAAAAAATAATTGGGGTACTTGCTAGAAATGGTGGGGGAAAATTTGGAAATCTATCGAGTCATGTCGGTAGCTCACTATTGAACATGACATTCTTTGCTTCATGTTGGGTTTGGATATCCTCCCTTTATATCATTGACCTTCTTGGCTTTGGGCCGTTCATTTTTCCTTCCATCTGATCTTTGTGATGCCATCATGACAATCGATCCTATGCATCCAAAAGCTACTAAAATTCTAGTTGTGTCTCCGATATGTTCAAGAGTTGTCCTTCTGTAGTTACATTTACCTTTGCTACTTTGTATCATCCAAAATCATTTTGCATCGTCTTGTCTCACGTCGATGATGTGGGATTCATTATCACCCTCCTTCGACACGGTCACTTTCCATCGACTTCAACTCATTATCCGGGAAGTTGACCAAGAGACTCCCTTACAGTACCTTAGAGCTTGCATACCTCAATGGCAAGTTCTTTTAACTCGACGACAAGTTCACATCATTGGCTTTCGATCGAGTTATTTCATGGGTGTTCGACTTTAGTTCTTGTATTCACATTCCCTGAATTGTGCTGATATTACCTTGAGTACCATTATCATTATTGGTGGTTTCACACTTGTTAACAGTTTACATCATTGATTGGTAATCAAGCAACTTTCTAGCATGTTCGATGTCAACACATCTATTCGCATGCTAGAATTTGTACTTTGAGCAGGTCTTGTTGGAGCGCATGACCCTAGACTCAAATTACAAAAGGTCCAAGTTGCAAAGTGGTGTGAAATGGCTATAATGATATGCATGTCTCTTTTAGTTGGCTAGCTGCAACTAGACCATGAGTTGTCATATGTGATCCTTCTCATTATCAGATGGCTACGACCATACCTTGGTTTCATTATGATCCTCTTTGACGGATCACTATGCCCATGCCTAGATCCATTTACATGATCATTCTCTGGATGGCTACATCCATGCCATGATTCATGTATCATTTGACAGAGATCTCATTTTATGTATATGTATCTGTACTTTCTTAAAGGTTTTCTGACTGCAGACTAGTTCCCCACACTAATTTATAAAGCATTTAATCCCTCACTCCAACTCGGTCCTCACACTTTATGGGGCATCTATTACACAAAAAAATTTCATTGTCCCTGTACTCCCCATTCCTTGATCCTAGAGGACCTCTACAATGAACCTCGCATGCTTCTCCTTTATGGAGAAACTACCATTATGTCCCTCTTCATGAGTAGATCATTTCCCTTTTGCACCATTTCCCCTGAAACTTTTATTTTACCCAATTTACAAGGCCAATGCTAATGACCTTTGTCTCCCACGTGCTGATGTGCAGATATTAGCATTATTCCCCGTGCCGATCGATGTGACTGAGCTATGTTCCAATCACACCGGTCTTGTTATGGAATTTTTTTTAAATTAGAGCTAAAGCTTCCATCTCTAGAAGCTTCGTAACGGAAGTTTGGTAAATGGTTTGGCTGGATGGGGTCTAGGATGATAGTTTAGGCTACTTTCCCCTATAATGATGGAACTACCCCAAGGGATAAGTCCTTCTCCCATGAGAAGATTATACATCTCCCATCCATCTTTCCTATATAAACCTCCCTTCTTCCCAAGCATAAACTAGTGTGAAAATCAGAGTTAGAGTTTTGGCTAAGTGTGAATATACTATTTTAGACAAGCAAGTTATTACTAGTTGTAGCCATCTAGTTGTGTGAGGGAGAAGTGTGTTTGGTTTGGAGTGAAGCTTAAAGGGAAGAGTCTTTAAACTATTGTTGTTTGAAGCCATCATGAAGTGCTAGTAAAAGTATGTGGGAACCTGGTTAGAGGAAGACTGTGACGTCAAGACGAATGGTTGCAATCTCTCATTGAATATTGATATATGAAACTATCGATTGATTTCCTACATGTTTTTTAATATTACATATCTGTGTCTTAATGCTTCTTGACTTGTTAAGCAGGTTCAATTGCAATTTGTCTATTGTTATGTTTGTGTGCTGTTGTTATTTACTTGTTTCAGGAGCTTGAAGAAGGAAGCGAGAGATTATTGGAGTGAGCAAGTGAGGACATCATCAATTAGGATAAGCAACCAAGAGGTAGGCCCTCTTGATTGATTCTAACATAAGGAAATCTTCCATAGAATGTATCTATTGTGCCTAGACCGATTGTCAGGCTAGAGGAATTTTTTCGTGTATGCACTTATAATTTTACTTCACCACAATAGCAATAAATCCTTCTTGAAGTCCAAGCTATAGAGCGCAAGCACTTCTGCAATGGCTTGCTCGATCGGGAGAATGCATACTTTTCCCTATTGCCCCAGCTATAGACTGCATCTTTCTTGATCATGTCCTTCATGGGCTTAACTATCTTCCCATAATCCGAGATGAACTTCCGGAGGAAGTCTATCTTGCCCAAGAAAGACTACATGGCTTTCTTGTTGGCTGGGTGAGGGAGCTGTGTAATAGTATAGACCTGGTCCAGATCCACCTTGATTCCACTTTTGGAAACAATGTGTCTGAGAAGGTTCCCCTCAGACACTGTGAATACGCTCTTTTTAGGATTCAAGGAAATCCCGTATCTCTGACATTGCTCAAAATTTTTCTTCGGATGGTGTATGTGGTCTTCTTGTATTGAGTATAGAGTCACGTCATCGAGGTATACCACTTGCTCTGTCTGATGAGTTCATGAAACGTGATGTCCATGCTGTGCTGAAAGGTTTCACCTACATTTACAAGCCCAAATGACATTCGTCAGTAAGCAAACATACCCCACTTAATACGGAAAGTAGTTTTAAGTGTGTCAAGTTTTGCTACCAGAACCTGATTGTATCATGAGGAACCATCGAGAAGGGAAAACATATGTGCCCCAGATACTGTTTGCAAAATGTGGTCCATAGACGAAACAAGGTAGTTGTCTTTGTCCGAGGTGTGGTTTACATTCTGGAAATTGACACACAAGAGGATTTCCCAAAAATTCTTACGGACAGGAACAAGATTTGAAATCCATGTGGAATGAATATATTTTTATATGATCTGTGCATCCAATAGCTTAGTGATATCTTTTTGTATGAGGGGTTCAAGCAACATATGTACTTTCCTTAGCTTTTGGTTATATGTCTTGACCCTTTCTTTGATCGGGATAATGTGTTGGATGATCTGCATGTCATAAGTTTTTAGATCATCCTACATCCACACGAACACATCTCGATATTGTTTGAACAAGCAGACAAAGGATTTCCACTCTTGCTGTGTAAAACATGTACCAAGATTGAAAAATTTTAAATCTTGTTTTGTTCCCAAGTTTATCAGCTCGTGCCTTATGGTGGAACTGTTGGTCTTGTTGTTCCTTGGCCCCTAAAAATGTTCTTGCAAGTCATACATATTTTCCAATGTTTCCACGCCTTTTCTAATAAGGTGGCCTTTCTTGTTACCAGCTTCTGCTTGCAAAGAGTGCTCATGCTCGTCATTATCTATCGCTGCATATTTGAATATGGTAGTGTTGGCCATGAAATCCAGTATCTGTTGATCATCATTAAACACGCATAAATTAGTTATTTTATCTAGGATAGATGGCTTATACAAAATTTCAATAGTAAATCTATCCCTAATAGGTGACATTCTTGAAGCTGCATTTGCTAAAGTATTGGCAGCTGCATTACGTCTACATGGTACAACAATGATGTTAAATGGTTGGAACATTGAGATTAGTTGCCATACCTCTTGCTGGTAACTTTTGAGATGCGATGACAAACAGTGAATGGTGGTATGTACCTATCGTAGCACTATCTATGAATCATCTACCACTTTGAGCGCGTCCACATTGAGGCTGATGACTTTATGCAAGCCTAACACGAGTGCTTCATACTCCACAAAATTGTTCATGAACATCAACTCCAAGCGACTTCAAACTAGATGCTTCGTGTTGTGAGGGTCGATCAAGAAAAACACGGCTCCTGAGTCATCCTGTGTCTTTGATCCATCAAAGTACAAGGTGCACAACTTGTCTGTACATAGACTGCTTAATGTGCTAGTACTACTATTACTACTATTGTTGCTACTACCATTACTACTGGTACAATGTAATGTGAAAGTTTCATTACCATCAGTTGGGCAAGGAAAAATTCCCAACTATGTGTCTGGTGAGGTTGGAGCTAACCATGTAGGAAAACACCCCAATGTTGTTTCAAGGAGGCAGTTGCCAAACATGAATTCTAAAAAGGCCAATGGTTCATTCTCGCCATTAAGGGAAGTGACATTATGTTTCATATACCTATTAGATAACACCCAGATCTGGTTGCATTTTCCCTTGTATGGGAGCCACATGTAAGACGAGTCTATAGAAAAATATTCGTCTAGCTTGCTTGACTAGTCTCTACTGAGTAGTAGACCATATGCTTCTGGTATTTCCACAACAACTATGTTGATGACTTGGTGGAATCGACCATCATGAGATAGTCGAATGATCATGTCTCATAGTTCACCATTGGCTAGTACCGATGTTCGATCAAATTATATGATTCACGCAAATGTCTCACTCCATTTTGCATTGATCTTTTTCGCAATGGAGAGTGACATGACGTTAGCTCCCACTCTGGAATCAACCAATTAGTTATGAACATTGCAGTTAAATATTTCGAATCATAGAAGGAGTGGAGGGAAACTTGAGTTTGCTTCTTCCATTTGGAGTGTGTTGAGCACAGTGAAAAGTGATCCAGGAGGTGTGCTTTCTCCCTTGCTGGTAGAGGTTGCTTTGTCCATTACTTTCTATCCCAATGCATGCAACAGGATGTATCTCTAACTATGGATCTTAGATAACTCGAGCAAACTGATGTTCACTCAATTTTTCTTCATGTCAAGTACAATGCTGTATTTCGGAGGTGGTAGACTCACCAAGGTGTATGGGGTATAACGAACTTTCATGTCGCCCGACAGAGTACTTTTCATATTACTGCTCATGGATGTGATTTTGTCCATTGCTATCTTCCCAGACTTGTTCTTTGTTTTCTACTTTAGGGTGGCTGGTGGATCAACCTTCCTCAACAATAATCTCATCTTTTCTTGTGCTTCCCCAAGTGTAAGGGAGCCTCTTTACTCTGAGATTGTATCGGTCATTTTTCTTTTGGGGTTGCTTCTTGGTGTTCGTCTTCGACCTTGCTTGTGGGCACTAATATGTGTTCACCACATGCCCAGAATTTGATGGTTCATCAAGTGAAACCTCTTGTTCATCATCAATGTCTTCCGACTGGTCGTGCACACTATTTTCCGCATCGAAAGTATGACTGCATACAGAGTTCGCGACTCACTTCCAGTCTGAACAAGAGTTCTTATGGTGATTTTCTTCATGGAATGAACATAACTTAGGATATGCACATTGTTCAAGTTGGAAGATAGAGCTCTTTGCGTTTTTTGGAGAGGACTAGTTGCTGCTTGATGAGCTGCTTGCCTGTCTCTGCTTGGGAAAATGGCTTCTTGCAAATGTGTTTGTTTTCCATTGTTTGAGCTCAGGCACTTCCATAATCAAGTTCTTGACCAAGTTAGTGAGGGTCTCAATATCAGTTGCTTCCTTGTCTCTACCCTTGCCCGCCATCGCTTGGGACTTCCTTCTCGCATCTTTGGAGTCTTTTTGTGATGCATCATCCATGATGATTCCAATTACACGCAGGATCTCTCAACAATAATAGCCTCTTCACATTTTTCTAAGAGTGTTGGTTTCGCAGCTCGCTTGATGAATTGCGCAATGCTGGTCGGCAGTGTGGATGTGTAGTAATCAACAATGATGGAGTCATGAGGTTTAGTGTCCACTGCATAGTTGTTCAATATGCTTGTAAACCTCTAATTGAAGTCGTTTACTTTTTCTTTTCCCCCTATCTTCAGACTTCCCAATTCTTTGAGTAACATTGCTAGGGTCTTGTCATCAACAAATTTATCAAGGGACATGTGTTTGAATGCACTCTAGTTCTGTATAGATTTCGGTGGAAGGCTATGATACCATGCAGCTGTGTGGCTATCTAAAGTACATGGAAACAATCTACATGCTACGTCGTCATATTGTCCCTCAAGGGTCTACAGATGCAGGTAGAAGTTGTCTAAGTGGTCTTCTGCCTTTGTTAGGTGCTAAAAGGTGTCTTTTAAAACTCCTAATTACCTCACATTAATCATCAACTCAGGAAAGTCCTTTTATTCCAAGAGTGTACACAATATGTGCATGCTATGAATCCAGAGAGTAATGTTTCTTAAAATGAAGTATAAACCTTTGATAGAAGAGTAAACAGATGCATTTATAAAACTCAAATTGCAACTGTTAAAGGAAATATTACATCTAAGCATCAAGACATAATCCTCTGCTAAAATCGTAATCATATCTCACACAAGCAATTCAATTGGCAATAGCATCAACCAAGAGCGTAGTAAAAATAACCAATCTCTTCTAGCTGATTCAATCTAAATCACACTCAATATCAACTAAGAAATCCAAATGTAAATGATGTCAACTGAGAGTTCAATAGTGATAACCAAACTGTTTCAGCTGATTAAACCAATAAGATTCACTGTCTTAACGTCTAAATAATTTAATCTACAATAGGCATAAATAAAATCAAATGACAATGCTGCAAAACATGTGAACAAAATATTCTAACTTCAATATAGGAAATCGGTAATAGAAAATAAGATAGACTCATAGAAAATGGGAAAACTATCAAACCAATCAAACTTGCGTGAATTAGAAATATATAACACAAGGGAGCAGTTTAATCCACCAGCGGTCGGGCCCTTAGCCACCAAAAAATATTGTTGAGATACTTCAAAGAATACGATGAACAACAATGTAAATTATATATTAACCATTCAACTCAAGTCTCATTACAATACCGTCATGTTCTCCAATAGCACGAGTCTATAAATTAAAATTACAATTTGAAATAATAGAGATTGATCCCCTTTCTTCCTACAATTTTTACTTTCATAGTCAGAAAGAGGTAAAAGATAAATGTGATCCCTCAGGATCGAGAGATCCTGAGGGATTCACAACTGAATGCTATCTTCTGACACCCCTCATATTTGGCATTGATTCTCCTTATTCATTCTTGGGCCAGACCGCAACCAACATGCCTCATTTTTCCTTTGTTGGTCTATGTTGTTTCATCTCTAGGGAACAACAACTTTTTCTTTCGTCATTCCTTTGCATAAAAAAGGAATAAGAGTTAGTTACGGTGGCTAAATCTTAATTGGGAGTAGTTCATACATTTCTTATCATAATCCATCAATATGTTAGCATATCAAGATATGTAAGAGATAAGAAAAGAGGAAAAAGGTGATGGAATTAAGAGTAAATACATACCCATTGTGTGACTAAACATACTCCCCTGCTTACCCTGTTTCATGTCCTCATGAAAAGTAAATAGTTCTTATGCAGTGCAGTTAAAGAGTAAGCTAGAGAGAAAGCATTAAAAATTGCTCTAAAACCATGACTGTGAGCCAGGAGCGCAAAGGTGAGCCCTTCCTGTCCTTCAGGAAATTTGTAATCAACCCGATACCCTTCAAGACGATACCAAAGAATGGGACTCTAAAACCATAATCCTAACCAATAACGTGCTTCTCTCAAAATAAGATTGTTGTAGGTAACAATACAGGCCACAACAACTTTAAAATTTATGTAAGTAAATGGTTCCCTATCTTTCACACTACTAGTGGAGATCATCCATCTGAGCTTGGATGCAATCAGAGATATTTCTTCAATAGAGAGGAAATATGATATTCCTTTCTACACAATCTTCTTATGTATGGGCCCTAAAATTTTAATCACCCCTTCTCATTTCATCAGACTCTTATGGTTGGCAAACATTTGTAAGGGGTGTTTAGGTTCACTTCTCACCTAAAGATCCAATCCATGTTCCTGGCTTTAAAATGCATTATAAACTTTAAACCATTTGAGTTTGTTAACTGCAAATGAAATAAAAGCCTAGAATTGAACATCTCCTACAAAATGGTTAGGGTTCTTTTCCACCTCGTCTTCTAATATGAAACTATGCAAATAAAACTCACAAATAATCCTTTGGACCTTTACACTATGTTGCTTGAAGCAATTTATAAAATCTTCAATTTTCCTTAATTTAATTAGTTTACCAGTTCTTACGGCTTTAATTTTCAATAATAGGTATCGTTCTAATAAAACAAGGCATAATTGGTGGCAGGAGACCTGCATGCTAGGACATCCGAATACAGTGAGCCAATGGTGTTTGTCTAACTTATGACTCTGTCTAGCTAGAGCTTGATCTTCTCCATTTTTTCTTCCGCCTTTTTGCATCTGTCAAAAGTCTCGCTCTCTGTTCTATTCATTTCCCAAAGCTGTTTCTGCAACTCTTGATATTTCTATTGGGAAACGGTTTCTTGTTCAAGTTATTCTAACATGAGCCAAGCTTGTGCCAATTCTTCCTGAAGATTCAGTAGAATGGGGTCATGGTGTGTCATGATGTCTTCGGCTTGTATTTCCTTCTGAGTTCTTATGCTATAATAAGGGATATCTTCTATCTGTATTTCTTTATTGTGGGGGGTCCAAACCTCCATCTGAGTGCCCATGCTATAAGAGGGTATATCTTCTTTCTGTACTTCTTTTTTGTGGGGGGTCCAAACCTCTGTCTGAGTGGCTACGTCTACTAAATCTGCATGTGGTTCTTCTTGAGTGATGATTGTTTGAGTAGGTATGAGCTCAGTTTGAGTTCCTGCAGCCCTGCCTTCATATAATTCCATTTGCACAACCACATTTACTACCTCAGGGGTATTGTTCGGAACCTTTCGCATTGTGATTTATTTTATTTTTCTTCAGAGCCTCTTAACTGTCTTACAAAGTTTCTGGTGTTCTTTTCTTAGCTTCCTCAATTTCGTTTTGGCTCTATACCTTTTCTGAGGAGTAACTGGTCTAATGATAGTATCGTTAATAGCTTCTATCTCTAAAGATCCCAGTTGTTCACCCTAGCTTTGTTCCAATAAGACTGTGTCTCGAGATTGATTATCAAACCCCTGAATAATCTCTATCTCTTCTTCCTCTTCTTGGCCTATGTTTTCTATGTCCAATACTTCATGATTGTTTTCCACTGGGAGCATGTCACCAGATTGGTTCTCTAATTCCTAAATAGCCTCTGTATCTGTGTCCGCTTCGTGGTTTGTATATTTTGAGGAAGACAGAATTCTGGTATAGCGAGAATTCCCTGGATATTAGGTTTCTCCTAAGTTAAGATTAAGTGGTCCTTCAGGCTGCATGTAGACATTCATGTTGGCCAAGACCTCGGCCATCCTTGTCTCGAAATCGTGTAATAGATTGTCTTGAGAAATCATATTTGGTGTTGGAGGAGGTCCCACTTCATTTCTTCTTTCATGGTCGGAATGCCCTACGCCTTCCTTAGGTTCTGGTTCAAGGTTATCTTGTCCTCCTAATTCTAGTTGCAAGCCTTGTACATTTTATGGGATGGATAATTCTATGGGATGACTAGTGCCGCCTTGAGGATTTTCAGACAATTTAAGTTATTGCGGCCTTACCACATCTCTACGCCCATCGCAGGTAATATAGTTCTAGACAATTTGCGCCAATTCTCCCCGTGGCTCTCTGAGAGAAGATGGTCAAATGCCTTTACCCTTCTTGATTAGCTCCTATCCTTCATCCCTAAAACCCTCCATAGTGTCATGCAACCTTAATCACTTGCCATCCCATACTAGTCCTTCTGCCGGCAACCCAGACACTTCTACTATCACAACATACATTACAGTGATTTGTCTACCTCGTACCAAGGATTTTCCATTCTGTAGATGCTGTAAAAATTCGATGGCAATTTCCTCATTGGGGAGTTGAAATCTTGTAAAATATGATGTCCATCCTACGTGAGCTAGAATTTCCCTGGCTTCATCAGAGACAACCAGTGTTAAAGGTTCTCGGCGCATTGTTCCTCCTCCCATTATGCTTAACTTATGAAAACAATTAGTTCAGTCGAGAAAGCACAGCAACGAGCAGAGACAAGAGATGGAACAACAATTGGTTGTAATGTCTCTATCAGGTGGTTCTTTATAAACATAAATACTGTTATCGAGGATTGTTATAATGCCACACGCTATGTGATTATGAGATGTCGTATTATTCTACAAAATCAAATGAAAATATGATAATGCATGCATGAGTATACTGGAGGTCCTCACCCCCTCTCGAAATGATAGGTCGCCTACGACCGAATGGATGAAAAGATGACACACTGGCAGTGAAGTACAGGGGTGATGGACTGGGTAATGAAAGTGGCAAGGTACATATATTAATGAAAGGATCATAAAGGATATTGGAGTAATGAAAACGAGGCATGTAATGAGAATTGTTAATAAGTGATAAGATATCGTGAGGTGATGTGATAAAGAAAAAGGACAACATACATAGGATATAATACTTTACCGCTGTTATTCCACTTTAAAATGTTGTGATTGATTTTAAAAGATCAACTCATGCATAAAGGTTCAAGGTAAGTTAGGGAAATAATCTCTCCGTAGAAAAAAATAGAAACATAAGAAGAGGGCATTATAATAATTATTGACATAGAAAATAAAACTTCAATACCATAAGTAGAGCTTCTGTTGCCTACAGGCATCCATAGCCTCGACAGAGTTGCTTTTAACCCTTGGGAACCATGGTCCTCTATGTATAATTGGGGAAGTGCATTATGATGTCCATAGTAGAGACCAATGTGTTGGCATGGTAACCAGATGAACACATTGCCATTCACTAGGAAGTAGAGAAATTGGTCAGGCCGGCTCGTGATGAGACCTCCTGTTCCAAGGACTTTGTTTCTTGATGCATCATTTGGATCATATCCCTAGTGTGGTGGCCATAGTGGGAATGCCACTTTTCTCCCTCCTTATGATCACGGTAGGCTGGCTCGTGATGAGACCCCCTATCCTCCATCTGTGGAACAAAATCATAAAATTGTTAGTATATATATATATATATATATAGATATATTCAAGGAAAATTTTAAGGATGGAAGTTTATCTTAAGTTTAGAAACATTGGTGAATCTTACTAGTCCCTAATATACAAATTGAAAAATGTGGGCAATATTTCAATAAAAATATCTAGATTTTCTAATGATTTATATTAGTCTATATAGAATTTTGGCAATTTTTAAGGTAAAATAATTTTATACTATAAAATATGGGTGAATAATTTAAAAAAAAAATGGAAATTTGTAAATCTATTTTTTGGAAAAATTGTGGAAAATTAGCCCACCTGCGAATATTAGCCCCTAAAAGTTTCCCTGTATATATATATTAAGCACTCCCTGTTTTATATATAGAGGGTGGCTCAGTACTCCTTAAGAGTAGGGATGGAAAAAGAAGTTTGAACATATCAATAGAAAAAATATACCCATAATCTTATTGATAATAAACAGAGAGAGTTATACGGGTGGGAGAGAACCAACATGGTAAAGATAATCAATCAGTTTGATTTATAGTGGAAATGAGGGAAGTTAAGTGATATAGATAATTGTGTCCTTTTTTTTTTGATCATTACAAAGCAATCTTATTAAAGTTGATAATATTCAAGATATTCACCTGCTTCAGTAGACTCCATACTTGTTGTCCTTAGATATGTATTGTACTTATGTGCCATAAAGAGGATCATAAAGACTGAACTGGGATGGCCTAGAAAGGGTGTTCTAAAAAATACTCACAAGGTTTTGTTCCCTAAAGGGAACAAAAAACGAAAACACACACAAAAAGTAATGTTCCCTGTAGGGAACAACAAAGAAAAGCACACATGAAAAGTGTTTCTCCCTTAAGGGAATAGCAGTTGTTCCCTGTAGGGAACAACAAGGAAAAACACACATGAAAAGTGATGTTCCCTTTAGGGAATAGTAGTTGTTCCCTGTAGGGAGCAACAAAGAAAAGTGCACACAAAAAGTGTCGTTCCCTATAGGGAACAATAGTTGTTCCCTGTAGGGAACAACAGCTGTTCCTTGTAGGGAACATCAAAGAAAAATGCACACGAAAAGTGTTGTTCCCTATAGGGAATAACAAAAGGAAAACTGACAAACAATCATCTCTACTGCTCCAAGCAAATACAATCAACTAGAAAGAAAAGAGAAAAGCAATTTTATGTACAGGTTCCAAAAATAAATTCTTTACTAAACTAGTGTTGTTGAAGAGTTGCCTTCTTCAGCAAGAATTTGTATCTTAGAATCTCCGCGTATCTGTTGGAAAAAGGATTCCCTTTTAAGTGGTTTGTGGTAGAGGCATACCCGATGCCCATTTTCTTTAAAAGAATAGCCAGACCCATCAATGGTGGTTAATGTAAGGGTTTCATTATCGTGCACCTCTTTTATCTCGTAGGGACCTAACCATCTAGTATGGAGTTTGCCTGGGAAATCCTGGAACCTAGAATCGTATAGAAGTGCCCAGCCACCTTCATGGAATGTCTTTTTCTTTATGAGGGAATCATGCAATTTTTCTCTTTGTTGTTGAATAAGTGCAGTATGTTGAAGAGCTGATAGCCCGATTTCATCCAATTCATTTATTTGTTGTAGTCTGTTAATCTGTGCTTCATTCAAATCCAGCCCTACTTCCTGGGCTATCCTTAATGTCTGAATTTCAAATTCGATGGGGAAGTTAGGTTCCTTGCCAAACACTAGCTCATATGGGGAGTATCCTATGGTATTCCTCCAAGTCATGCGATATGCCCACAGCGCTTCTGACAATCGGGTAGCACAATCGCATCTATGCGAGGTGACTTTCTTTGTTAGAATGGCCTCGATTACTTTGTTGGTACTTTCTACCTGGTTGTTTACCTGCGGGTGGTATGGAGATGTGATTCTGTGCAAAATGTGATGATTTTTTAGTGTAGCAGCAATCTTATGGCCTACAAATTGTGGCCTTCCATCCGTAATTATTTCTCTGGGCAAGGCATACTGCATAAAAATTTGGAAAAGAAAGTCGATTATTGTGTCCTCTATTGCCCTTGGTAATGCTTCTGGCTTCACCCATTTAGTCACATATTTCGTTGCAATCAATATATATGACTTTTGATTAGATGATGGATTTATTGGGCCAATGAAATCTAACGCCCAACTTTCAAAAGGTTCGATGACTAACTGTGGATGTAGGGTCATCTCGTGAGACTGGCAATGACAGCCCATTCTTTGGTAGCTATCGTATGCTTGGAAAAAAAAATTGGCATGCTTAAAAATCGTGGGCCAATAATAGCCCATATATAAGATTTTATGTCTAGTCCTATGGTTTGAAAAGTGTCCACCACAAGGTCCATCATGGTAGTCTTTCAAGATATTGTAGATTTTTTCTTCCTTGACACACTTGCAGATATGGATATCAGCTCATGTGCGAAAGAGGTATCCTTCGATCCAAGAGAACCGAGTGCTACGTTGCACTAATAATTTTATTTCTCTGGGCGTTAGGTGTTTGGGAAGCTTTCCCACTGCTACGTAATTCACGACATCTACATACCACGGTGTTTTCACGGTCATAACAAATAGGTTCTCATCAGGGAATTGGTCTTCTATTGCCACTGCGTTGTCTATTCTTAGCACACGTGAGAGGAAGTCTACCACTAGATTTTCCTTTCCTATTCGATCCTTGATCATTATATCAAATTCCTACAAAAGGATTAACCATCGTGTCATTCTTCCATTCGTAATAGGTTTATTAGCTAAATATTTGATAGCAGAGTGATCAATATACAGGGCCACAGGGTATCCTGTTATATAGTGTCTCAATTTGTTAATAGAATAGATTATAGCTAGAAACTCTTTCTCAGTCACTGTGCAGTTCAACTCAGCAAGAGTTAAATTTTTGTTGATGTAATATATCACATAGGGTTTCTTGTCTTCCTCTTGGCCGAGAACTACTCCAATGGCCATATTCGATGCATCATATGAAACATGAAATGGTAAATCCTAGTTCAAGCCCCGTAGTACTAGGGCTGTTGATACTAGCCATTTTAATTATACAAAGGTAATGCCACATTTGTCAATCCATATAAAATCAATATTTCCTGTCAAAGCATATAATGGTGTAGCAATTTAGGAGATTTTTTTTATAAATCTTCGATAATATCCAGAAAATCCCAAAAAACTACGTACCTTAGTTTGAGTGCAGGGGGTAGGTAGTAAGAGGATTACTTGAATTTTTGTTGGATCTATTTGAATTCCAACTGATGAGATGTCATGACCTAGGATCAGGCCTTCGGTCATCATCATGTGGCATTTCTCGTTGCTTAAGGAGAGCCTAGTAACAATGCATCTTTCCAGGACTTTCTCCAGTGTCTGTAATGCCTACTCGAAGTCTTCTCCATAGGGTGTAAAATCATCCATATACACTTCTAATCCCTTGTTTATCAAGTCTGTGAAAACACTGAGTATGGATCTCTGGAATGTAGCAGGTGAATTGCATAGTTCGAAAGGTAATACCCTGTAAGCAAACATCCCCGAGGGCAGGTGAAGGTAGTCTTATCTTGGTCTTTAGGGGCAATTTGGATTTTGTTGTAGCCACTGAAGCAGTCCAGGAAAGAGAAGAATTTTTACCTGCCAATGTGTCTAGAACTTGGTCGATAAATGGAAGTGGAAAATGATATTTTTGCATTGCTTTATTAAGCTCTCTGTAATCGACACATATATGCCATTTCCCATTCGTTTTAGGAACCACAACTAATGGAGAAACCCATTTTCTATTAGATATAGGATAGATGAAATTTACATCTAACAATTTATGTAGTTCATCTTTAACAACATCCTTTAGGTGAGGGTTTAATCTTCATTGAGGTTTTCGAATGGGTCTTGCATCTTTTTCAATTTAGATGTGGTGCATACACAATTGGGGGTCAATCCCTTTCATATCTGGGTAATCCCAAGCAAAAGTCCCTTTATATTTCCTAAGGATTTGGATAAGCCTCTACTGCTGGTCATCACTCAACTTTTTGTTAATGTTAAGGACTTTCCCTAGCTTAATTTTAATGGGTTTGCTATTATAAACAGTTGTTGTTGGTATTTTTTGGTCATTGATATCTTTTAAAGGATCTTCTTCAATTCCGTTATCCAGGGTTGCTTCAATCATGTGACATTTTAGATTAGATATGATAGCTAGGTGGTTAATGTAAGTGTTAATGATGTCATCTTCTGTTTGATTCTTAAATACAAGAGCATCTGTTACAGTTAGTGGTGATCGAATATTTTTGGTTAAATATGTTACAGGTTGCTTCCTAGCTTTTATTATAATTAGGCTTGGTTGAGCTAGAGGATATAAAGCTAGGTTCTTCACATTATTTCCTCTGGCTATAGTCATACTACCTATTCGACAGCTTATATAAGCATCTACGGTTGCTAGCCAAGGTATTCCTAATATTAGAGGATGTCCTTCTAGCTGGTTTCTAGGATTAATAATCAAGAAATCTATTGGGTACTCCCAGGAATATACAGATACCATTACATCTTGTAATGTCCCTTCTGGTTTAATAATTGAATGGTCAACAAGTTCCAAAAAGGTCATAGTTGGATCTAAGACTTTGATGCCAAGTTTCTCACAGGTTGTTGTTGTGAGAATATTAATGGTTGCCCCTAGATCGACTAACACATTGGGAAAGGAACATCCATTTATTTGTACTATGACAATAGGGTTTCCTGGGTCCTCATATTTCACCAGTATTTCTCTGCCTAATAATAAATATGACAAAGTTCCAACTACGTGGACAGTTGGTGTTACTTTTATTTTCCTCGTAGGTTTTTTGGTACACAATTCCTTAATGGTTTTTGCATAGATTGGAATGTCCTAAATAGCCTGGAGTAGGGGAATTTTTACACAAAGATTTTTTAATTCTCCCAAGAGATTGAAGTCAGGATATTCGACTGGGTGAGGTATAATCAATCTTCTTTGGAATGGCAGAGAAGAGATAATAATTTGTTTGTGGCTTTTCTACTTAATTGTATTCTCCCTTTGAGGTGTTTATTCTATAGGTAGTGATTCTTCCAATTGTATATTTTTATCATCCTCTAGCTTGATTATTTTTCCAGACCTCAATTTAAGTTCATTACATTCTCTCAAATTAGTTTCCAGATCTATGCCTTCAATAATTTGTATCGACTGGACTGGTCTGTTGTTGGGATTTGGGTTGGGCTGGGCTGGGAGTTACAGTCGTAGATTGGCTTGAGGATTCTGCTGCAACATGTAAGGTGTTGGTAGCGTAGGTTGAGGTAGGGGAATTGTCCCTTCTGGCTGGTTCGTAGGTCTTTGCCAGCTTGATTGCCAGTTTTGGTTTCAGGAAGTGGAGGGGGCCCATTGAGATGGATATGGATTGTTCTGCCAAAATGGTGGAAAGTAAGAGGAATTTGGCAAACTATTGTTTGTATTTGACTGATTGGACCAAGGTGGCATAGAAAATGCTTGTGGTGGCCAATTAAGAAAAGGTGGCTAGTTCTGCCATGTAGCCCCTGTGTATTGCTGAGAATTATATTGTGAAGGCTGAAAGAATGAAGATGGGTCGGTAGCGATACTTGTTTGTCGTGCTTGCCATTGGCGATGCTGGTTTAACAGGTAGACTGGTTCCGATTCTTCCTCTGCCTCTTTGAAGACCACTTTTAATCCTGGGAGCGATGGGAAATTTTTTGTGGCATGTTCTTTAGTGCATATGGCATAGGTCTATACCATATCCAGTGGGCATTCTTTATGACTATGTTTCTTCCTGCATCGAGGGAAAAAAATAACTAGGTTTTGTTCTGCTTCAACCTGCTTCTGCTTGGCTTGCATGATGTCTAATTGTGTTGTCAAGGTTCCTAGGAAATCCATTTTGAAATCTTCCAGCAGGTTGCTGATTTCAGTACGAGTAATGCTTCCACCAGAGATTTTGTTGTCCCTGGTGATCATATCACATTCAGCTGATTTCAGTCTTGTACTGCCTCTTGAGCACCTGATACACAAATCAATAATGTTAGCATAGTCTTCTTGATAGATATCACCTTTACCCATGATATTTAATGTCTCTATCCACTAGTCTTTCACCCCCTTAATCATCGTGGTTTTTAGCAGATTATCAGGTGGATTTGCATAGGAAGACCTTTGGAGGCTATATTGGAAATGCTCCACATACTCTTCCAAAGTTTCACTAGGCCTTGCTACCATTTGGAATATATTGTCTTTTAGTTCTCTAGATCTGCAATAATCTTGATATTTTTTAAGGAAGGCAGTTTTCATTTGGTCCCAATCATTTATGGTGCCCCACCCAGTCCCATAAACAAGCACAGGGCTGCTCCCTTTAAAGCGGAGGGAAATAGCTTCAGTTTCTAGGGGTTAGTGGTGTAATCATAACCTCAACATAGGAAATCGAATTCAAATAGGAATGCATCCGAATCTTCTGAAGTGAGTCCATGAAAGGTGGGAATATTTTGTAGAGGGATAGCTTCCATGGGGACATTGACAGTGGTGTCAAGAAAAGGATACTGTAATGTAGAGGTCTGGGGTGTTTGTGGATTATTGGCCATTTGATCAAAGATATGCCAGTACCCTTCTAGGATCTCTGGAGTTAGAGAGTTATCCCTAGGATGTCTAGAAGAGGCAGGAATGATCCTAATAACACTCCCTTGTTCTGGGACACTGGGTTTCCTCTGCTCAATTACTACCTCAGGGGATCTTGGTTCCTCGGATTCCCCTGTTTCTCCTTCTCCTTCACAAATGTTGCAAGAATTCCCTTCTTGTGAGGAAATTGGTAATGAATTTTCAATATCTTGGAAACTCTGTTCAGTCCCTTCAGTTTTACTGTGGACCTTAGCATAGGCTACAGATGGTGAGCCTAAGACCCAAAGGGAGACAGTTTGTTGTCTAGAAGCAACGATTTGGGGACCTACTAATGGCTAGGATTCAGCTTTTCTTAAGATGTCATCATTAAAATTTGATCATCCAAGGGTCACCAATCCCTTATATTTGTTAGGTTTGGGGTGTGGGATTGTATTTTTTTCTGGTCTTTTCTTCTTAGTCATTCATGCAAAAATCCAAATGTTTATTTCTACCTTAAATTCCTAGCAATTATTCTGGAAAGCGGGTGGGGGAGCAAGCATTTTACTTGCTCCATACGTAGGTTCTTACCTTCTATTTTTAATACCCAGTTCTCTCTCAATAGATAAACATCAAACACCTACTTTAATTTTATGTAATTGTGCTGAAAAGCGAGCGAAGGAGCAAGCACTTTAATTGCTCGTTATGTAGATTCTCACCTTTCGTTTTCAATACCCAGTTCTTTCCCAACAGAAATTATAAGATATACATCACTCTTTGTAAAATGGTGACGCTCGCCCCAGCAATGGCGACAAAATGTTGGGTGCTAAAAGGTGTCTTTTAAAACTCCTAATTAAATCACATTAATCATCAACACAGGAAAGTACTTTTATTCCAATATTGTACACAATATGTGCATGCTATGAATCTAGAGAGTAATATTTCTTAAAATGAAGTATAAGCCTTTGATACAAGAGTAAACAGATGCATTTATAAAACTAAAATTGCAATTGTTAAAGGAAATATTACTTCTAAGCATCAAGACTTAATCCTCTATTGAAATCGTAATCATATCTCACACAAGCAATTCAATTGGCAATAGCATCAACCGAGAGCGTAGTAGCAATAACCAATCTCTTCTAGTTGATTCAATCTAAATCACACTCAATCTCAACTAAGAAATCCAAATGGAAATGATCTCAACCGAGAGTTCAATAGCGATAACCAAACTCTTTCAACTAATTAAACTAATAAGATTCACTGTCTTAACAGCTAAATAATTTAATATACAATAAGCGTAAATAAAATCAAATGACAATGCTATAAAAAATGTGAAGAAAATGTACTAACTTCAATATAGGAAATTGGTAAATAGAAAATAAGATATACTCATAGAAAATGGGAAAACTATCAAACCAATCAAACTTGTGTGAATCAGAAATATATAACACAAGGGAGTAGTTTAATCCACCAAAGGTCGTGCCCTTAGCCACTATCGAATACTACTGAGCTACTTCAAAGAATACGAATGAACAACAACCTAATTTATATATTAACCATTGAACACAAGTCTCATTACAATACGGTCATGTTCTCCAACAGTACAAATCCGTAAATTAAAATTACAATTTGAAATAACAGAGATCGATCCCCTTTCTTCCTACAGTGTTTACATTTATAGTCAGAAAGAGGTAAAAGATAAATGTGATCCCTCAGGATCAAGACATCCTAAGGGATTCACAACTGAATGCTATCTTCTGAAACCCTTCATATTTGGCATTGATCCTCTTGATTCGTCCTCAGGCCCGACCACAACCGACGCACCTCATTCTTCCTTTTTTGGTTTATGTTGTTCCGTCTCTAGGGAACAACTACTATTCCTTTCATCATTTCTCTGCATAAAAAGGGAATAAGAGTTAGTTACGGTGGCTAAATCTTAATTGAGAGTAGTTCATATGTTTCTTATCATAATTCATCGATATGTTAGCTTATCAAGATATGAAAAAGATTAGGAAAGAGGAAAAAGGTGATGGAATTAAGAGTAAATACATACCCATTGTGTGACTCAATAGCCTTCACCATGCTATCAGAGTTAATCTTGATGTTTATTCTCTCCACTCACTTGGCATCTTGTGTAGAACAGCCAGGAGAGCCAATGTTCTGTGAGTCATCCATTCCATATTTGGGTTAGCCATCTCTTCTTCTTCGTCCTCCTCCTCCTCTCTTTCAAAATCTAATGATTCTAGCTCTGAGTCCATTGGTTCGTCCCTACCTTCACCTCCTCTATTTCCTTCCCTTCACCTCCTTTGCTGCCTTCCCCTCCTCCTCTACTAGGGTTTGATCCCAAGATCACAATAGTGTCTCGTTCACCTTGCTGAAAGACCAGAGGTTCCTCTCCGTCTTCAATAGATTTAGCCAGACCTTCAAGTGTGGCAAGGATTTCTTGTTCCACTGATGATACAACAACCCCTATAGTAGTAGCTTTTTGATTTCTTGATGTGTAAGGAAGATGTTGTATGCCTGGGATCAGTCTGAATTATTTCATGAACTGGCGAGTGTTGGGATGGACGGAGCGAAGTTCATCATACAGAATCTCATGTTCAGTCCTGGGAGGTGAGAAGTAACCAACTGTAGAGTTGTCTATAGGTCAGAAGGAGTGTGAGTTACTTCCTTGACTAGATGGTTGATGAATGAGTGTGAGAGGATGTTTAGCCATATACAATTGGCGGCCCTCCTTCTAGTGCCAGAAATGTTGATGGTGTTGGACCCATCAACATTTAGGGGATCACCCCAGTATGAAGTCCAAACTAGACCTCACAATGTTTGGCGTGGGAGTCCCATGTGGTATGATGGCCCGATTGACATTATCTTAAAGATTTGCCTCAACTCTTGCTTGTCAACATAAGAGAGTGGTCTTCTTTTTCTTCGAGATGTGAGGTTCTCGTGCCTGGTGATTATAAGTGATACTTGTGTCAATGGTTCTTTCACTGCAAAGGGAGAGGGTGGGAGTGAGTCCCAAGTTAGCTGGGAGGAAGCCCCAACTCTTCTAGGAACATACAACACAATAAGGCATGCACAACCTCTGAAGGCGCAGTCCACACAGATGCAACAGTCAAAACACACAACAAAATATAACACGTAAAAAAGTCAATAGATGTGTTTTCATGAGTGGAATGGTTGTTATAGCAAGTTTCGTGTGAAAGGTATGTTTCATATCTAGGTGGATAGCCACCATGGGAAGGAAAACATTAACAACATATACAACACATTTTCATTAATAGATTACGTATTACAACAAGTGAATTAGTTCAAGTGTGAAACAAAGGTTAAAGCAACATGCATCAGAAGTGTTCAAGATTAGTCGTACAATAGTTACAATAAATGTGTGAAAACGTGTTGGCCTATTGGCAGGCTTCTGAATTAAGCGAAAGTTCCAAGACACATCATTACATCATACATCACTAACCCCATGGGTGGCATGTTGGAGCCACTACTTACTCCTCAAAAAAAAGATTATAGACTCTCTTGGCTATGTGGGAGGAATTGAGGTGAAAATTCCTTTACATGTACAAATGAGGGGGTATTTATAGCCAAGGGTGAAACTTACCCTTGGGGTTGTTCGAATACCCTCATGATTGTTCGACTTCCATGACTCTTCGACTTTACTTGACTCTTTGGACAACAAGTGGGTCTCTTGGACTTCCACATTACATTACATTGATAGATAGTTTTATCTCAAAATCAGATCCTGATAGGCTGCTGGTCAGGTTGACTCTAAGTAACTATTTCAAACCTACTTTAGGCTAAGGCTTAGCCTCCTCAACCTGAGAGGGCTATCTCAAAAGGGGTTAATGATTTTGATTATAGATAAGATGGATAACTCTTGTAAAACAACTGTGAGAATATGAATGGTGGAAACACATTTAACAACTATCCATTGGGCTCATGGAGTCAACAACATCTCAATATAACAATGAATTCAACCTTACATTAGAAGTCAGGGCATTCAGCATTAAATATTCAGACATAAAAACTCATATAGGACCACACAGTTTATAATGCATACAGGAAGTCAGAGCACCTCAAGTGAATTCTGATGATTACACATCCATTACCATTGCAGAATTTAGGAAAAGACACAACATCCATATTCTGAACATAAAAATCCCATGAAATCCTGAGAAGTAAAGCCAAACATGTATTACTGAAACAGAGTCTTACATAAGCCAAATACCAGCCTTTTCATAAAATTTCCAACCCTGAGTACATTGCTGCTTCAGCTATATATAGAGTTCTTATTCTAATTGATTGAGATTCCTCCTCAAGCATGAGGGGAATTCGAAAACTAGTTCTATTACTGACAGCTATTAAACTTTAACTACTTAATAAATACAACAAGCTGTTAACTGGAGTTTTCTAGAGATCTAAATCAAATAGGACTTTAACTCCATATTACATGAATAATGGCTTTGATTAAGATAATTCTCTTTCTTTGACATCTGGTTCTCTTTCAGTTTGGATGAGATGGGTGTTCAATGCTCCACGCTGCTCTTGTATGCTGTATCCTCTTCACTGTTCAGAAAAATAGGAGACTATCCTTGCTTCTCGGTTTTATGGTTTTTAAATCCACATAAGTCGGTCTTTCATCTTTGTTTCCCAAAACATGACGGGTGGCCACGTCTATTGATGTGTTGTCCACTGTTTTAAAACATGACTTATTGATGTGCTGTCCACTATCTTTAAAACCCAAAAATGCATTCAGGCTGTCTGAACCGTGCTTCAACTACTTATGATATGACAAAATGCAAAATTTGATCCAAACCATTTATCTCCACTTGTCTTAGTCTGATTGTTTGTTGTAGCTTCAGATGTCTCCTTACATACATTTGTCCCTCAAAATTTTCCCGCTTCTGCTTCAAAATGATTGATTTATATCGGAATCATCACCTTCAGTAGTTTCGTAGCGCGCTACGAAACTGCTGAGTTGTTTAAAAGACATTGTTCTTAACCCGAAAACTTTATTAATCGAGCACTTTGTTGCCAAAACTTCCTTTATACTTTCCAGAAACTGAATGGACATTTAGGCGTCTTCAAAAAGGTGAGATCAAGCAAACTCATCAAAACTCAAAACAAAATCTTACTTGAAAGGTGATTTCATTTAGCAGGTTCTTTAAGCTGGCTTAACTGTGCCTTTAGATCTTCTATTTGTCTCTTCATAACCTTATTCCCAGCTCTCATTTGCATATTAATCATCTTGATGTACTTGGCTTCTTTGATTACCAACACTGCCCAAGTATGAAATTGCGTATTACAGTAAACCACCTCTACAGCTGCATTCTCCTCCCATAGGGTTTTGATTCTGTAATAATTAGCTTGTATGACTGCACGTCTTCTAGCAGCTTTCTTCAATTTGGCAATCTCATGCTTAGCTGATTCCAATCTGCTTTTCAGGTCTGCTATATTGTCTTCTTTGAACGTGTTGAATGTTTTTCCTGTGTTCTTTCTTTGTTGGCGTTGTGTCTCTTCCCATGTTTCCTCTGTTCTTGGCAGTGCCTCCTGCACTTGCTGAAATCTCCTTGTCATAGGTCTCCTAGGTTTAAAAACAAATTGTTCATCTTGCTCATCAAATTTAAGCCTTTTTGAGGCTTTGGTTTTCTTTGTACTCTCTTTATCTTACTGCATCAATTCATCTTGAACTGGTAGGGACTCCTCAAAGTCAATAGCCTGCAATAAATCATTTAGACTTCCCTTGGAAACTGGACTTTCTTCAACTGCTACTGCTTTACCTTTTTCCTTAGCCATCTGACTTCTTGTTCTTCTCCTTGAGACTACTTCAGATGCACTTGCTTCAGGTATAGTCTTTTTAACATGAGCTTTTTCCTTAGTTGATTGCTGAGGTTTGTCTTGAATGATGAGTGGTTGTACTGGCTCTCTCACTTGTTTTCTTGCTTGTAAATTTGGAACTCTCTTAGCTCTTGCTTCTATTTGGAGCTCCGCTATTGTGAAATCTCTTGCAGGTAGAGGACTGAGGCCAGTCTGGCTTTTGAAGCCAGCCATAAAAATGAATGACTTCCAATCTTTGCCTACCCTCTGAAGCTCATCTAAGACCAGTAGTTTAATCAAACCATGATGAAACAAAGAGGTTTCATAATCCTCTTTCCTCAATTGTACCTTATCACACATCTTACTCAAACTACGGAAAAGATAAAAAGGTAGATCAATGGAGAACTTCCCTGTGAAATGAAAAAGGAGCTTAAAATGGTACGAGTACACCTTGTTATACCTTCCTTCGCAAGTCAAATATTTTTGTATGTAGGTGAGTAAATGAGCATAATATTCTTTGACATAGCTCCTGGGCACTGCCTTACTTAAATCTGCATTTACAAACTCATTCTTTAAAAATTCCTTGCAAGGATTCATGTCAAATTTGAAATTTTTAAACCATTCCTCTTGTCCTCGTGGGATCTCTGTCACAGTGGATATTATCTCTGGCGAGACTTGCAATTATATCATAGATACCTTTGAATTCAAGCCTGTGAAATTAAGCGCAAATTCTTTGGTTACCTGCGCATGTCCTCCTTGTAACTTCTTGCAAAAATTCCAGCACCCGGCTTTTTTGAATGCTTTCTCCACCTCTTTATTCCTTAGTGTTATATCCAGGCCTTCAGGTTCATTCCTTAGACATTTTCTGGATCTGTGTTCCTTTTTCTCCATTGATCTTTCCAAATATTTGCAAACAATGACTACTAGCTCTGGTTTGAATTGTGATTCAGCTTCTTTTAGAATTCTGCCTCGCTTGATTTTCAGCCTCGCTTGATCTTACTTGAACTTGAAATCTTAACATTTAAAATCTCTCAAATTGCAATCTTGCAGATTTGTTATTCATGCAAGATTTACAACCATCATTAAGATTTATGCACGGTGTCCTTCCTTGGAAATGATGATTCGTGCGTATCAACAGATCTAATGGTGGTGATAATGACAATGAGTGGTGGAATGTGATAAGAGGGGTACATGGACTGACATGAGAGGACACGGCATGTGATTCATCTAATGGATTTGACATTTCGGGAAAGATTCGCTGCGAAATGTACGAATCCATGATTTCGCAGTGCGGTTAGTTTAAAATTTGAATGATGCACTGTGGAATTTCCTAATAGGGTTTGCGCTGCAAAACTGCTAAACTATAAAAGCGCTGCGAAAACACTTTAATAGTATGCATGCACTACGCAATTACCAAAAGACTTGGTGACTGACCTAAGATGACACGTGGCTATGAAACAATGGTGAATGGAGGAGAACCAATGGTAGATAGTAATAATCTTGACTTATGACCTCTTAAAATTTCAGACTCTAAGAAAAAACAAAATTAAAACAATCATAGACTAGCACTGACCTTTGTCATCAGGCTAGGATGAAAAGTTACATATATCAAATCTCTGTTTTAAAGTGATAACAGATAGTATGGCCCACAGTGGGGATATGGATGACATGACTCATGGCTTGAACTGACATGACAGTGCTGGTACATTCGTGTTGCTGCTGGTGCACATGTCGAGCTATAGTGTTGCTAGGTGATGGATGTCCTGATCGTGTGTCCCGGCTTCACCTCCGCATGGAAAAGTGTGTGGAGTCTTCAATGGTTATTGGTTTGGTTAATGTTTCTTTTGCATGTTGCTCCTTGCTTGTATGTTGGAAGGCTTGATAGGTTTGTCTTTTCGCGAAAGGTGCATGTTTGTTCGTTCTTCTATCCGTGAGGACATATTGCATGTTCGCTCATCTGATCGTCTATGAGCACATATTTTCATGATCATCCGTTCATGAGCACATCTTTTTGCATGCATCATTTGTTCGACCATTGGTGAACCTGTCCTTCTACATGTTTTCCTTTCGTTCATCCCATTCTTTGTCGTGCCATGTTTGTTTGTGTTCTTGTTCCCGCAGTCACTCATGACGAGATCTACCATGACATGTGATAATTTCGGATGCAAGTGACTGGGAGAGGCAACAAGGTTGCGAGGCAGGATGGAGGTTCTAGGCACTACTGATGAAAACTACACAAGAGTCACTAGGTGATGAAGATGGGAAATCCGGATTGACAGTGACTATCTGTGAGGTCTAGCTCATCTCGAGGAAAAAAATGCGCATTTTTTTAGGGGACCAGTCCAGGCTGCAGGAAGGTTTCGCATGAAAAATCTGTGCACTTTCCAAAATGAGTGGATAGTAGGGGCTTGGCAGCAAAAACTACGCAATTTTTTGGAGGAGCAGGTCAAGCTACAGGGAGGCTGGGTAGACAAAAATTGTGCAATTGTTTGGGGGAACAGGCCGAAAGCTTGGCAGCCAAAACTATGCAATTGATGGAGGGAACTGGCAATTGGTTACTAGGTCACTAGTAGCAGAAATTGCACAATTCTTGATGGGAACTGGTAGTCAGCTGTTAGGAGCTTGGCAGCAGAAATTATGCAATTCTTGGAAGGAACTGGCAGTCTGCTATTGGGAGCTAATGACGATAAAAACTACGTTGATGCTAGGAGGCTAACTTGTAGATCACCTTTGTGTAATTTCTAGGTTGAGCGGACTACTAGGCAGTAGAGGGCCTACTCATGACAACTACACAATTTTCTCGGTGAGAAACCCGTCGACTATCAGGAGGGCTGGCTGGAAAATTACGCAATTTTATGACGGAGACAGGGACCGGAACTAGGTGTTTGTCTGGCTTGTCTCCACAATTTTCTCATTCAATAGAGTGAGCAACACTTGTAGGCTCTATACAATTTTTATGTGAGTCAATCATGAGGTGGTTGTCAGGTCAAACTCTCAGGTTGACCAGCATGAAGACTGATTGATTTGCTTGCAAGCAATGTTGCTTGAAATGACTTGATTAGTGCTTTTGCGTTGTTCTGGGTGACAGTCGATCAAGTCGATGGCAGGGTGAAGGTCTGGTTGTTAGAGGGCAGTTGGGTTGTCATAGCTTCAACAAAATTACTAATTTTGTGAACGAGTGAAAGATTCATATATGATCTTGCAAACACACACTTCCATGACTCGACGATGAGACGACTCAAACCATCCAAACATACATGTTCAACTTGACTAACCAAGGGTACAAGCAACAATAGTTACACTTGTGATTGATCATTGGTTGACCATGATGATGCTTGTGCGAGAGTGAATGTGACTCTATGTGTGAGTGCGACAGTGAATGTGGCTCCGTGTATGAGTGCAATAGATGTTTTCATAGCGAACACAACAAGTACACAAGAAGCGAAGACTTTGAGCATGACTAGAACATGGTCGCAAGCATGAATTTGACATCAACATGCAAAACTTGGATGAAATGAACAAGCAAGGTGGATGCAAATACTCACATGAGCTCGCGGAGTGAACCCAAGTGTGTGTAGTCATCAAGCGAAACTCTTAAGGTAGGCTCTGAAATTAAGTGTAGGCCAAAATTTTGGAGGGTGGTTGTAGCCACTACAACAAATTTTGAAGTTGAAATTATCATAACAAACTAACATTCAAAAACATCTCAGCCCCATATCAAAGTAGGCAAGGCTTGCGGTGGGGTCCAGTGAAGCGCTCCTTCTGCAAATGTAGCCAAACTTTGTCTCCCACCTAGAACTTGTGTGGTACTCAATGTTGATCATGGTGCTGCTTATAATTAGCATTGACTCTATCCAATATATCATGGACATGCTAGAGGATGTTGTGAATGCACTCAATGAAGTTGTTACCCCTGTCGCTTTAGGACTTAACGTGATCTGAATCTGCCTCAGTGGTTGCAACTGGTATGGCCACATTAATGGGACATAACAGCTGAAATCCTAGCCCTACCTTAAAGGCGTTGTGGCCCATTGAGCTGTCGAGAGCTCTATTGTAGCTGTGTTGGACATAGGGGAGATTTTCATCCCATGTGCATGGATGCTTCAAGTTTTACATGTGCAAAATGTGTACGATCATCCTATTGAAAACCTTTGTTTTGCCATCAGTTTGGGGATGGAAAGTTGTGGACTTAGTAAGTTTTGTGTCCAACATTGACCAGAGACTTGACCAAAATGCACTCAGGAATTTGTTGTCCCGATCTAAGACAATGGACTATGGGATCCAAAAGTGTACCCACTCTCGCTCAAAGAAGATCTTAGCAGTGGTCTCTACTATGATACTCTTCTTACAAGCCACCATGATAGCACTCTTAAAGAATCTATTGATAACCATGAAAACGCAGTCATTACCATTCTTAGTAGAAGGAAGGTCTGACATGTAATCCATGGAGATATATTACCAAGGTCGACTAGGATTAGGTAGCGGAGTATATAGACCTTGCTTCTTGATGGTTAGTTTGGAAATGGTGTAAGCGGTGCACGATCTAATGTATTTCCCAACATCCTAACAAAGTTTCGACCAATAAAAATACTTCTGCAATACCGCTACTATTTTCTCTACACTAAAATGGCCAATGATCCGACTGTAGTGTGCCTCCCAAAACATCTTAGCATGCTTTCTTGAAGGAAAACTAATGTGTCCCGAGTGGCATAATTATTGGGAATGGCCCTGGGGGTCAATTCTGGGGTTAAACACCCACGTTTTGGGATAGAAGGCCTGAATTTTGTGTAAAGAAATGTAAAGTCTCTACATTTTATCGTCGCGAAGCGCGAAGATGTCTAAACTTAAAAAGGATTTTTCGCCCTTAGTCTGGATAAGTTGTGTTGTTTTTGGAGATATACCCATGGTCCACGGACCATGGGATTATATAAAAAGGGAAGTATTAGAAGATGTAAGTAGACAAGTACAATAAGTAAGTTATAAGTCATGAGTCACTGGTAAGCTTGGGTGAGCTAAGAGCGAGAGTCTTAGTGTAGGAAGAGGCTCTACAACTGAGTGCGTAGAGACCTAGGGTGGAAGTCCATAGTTGAGTGTGCAGACCCCTGCAGCTATGTGTGCATGACAGATAGATTCTGTACTAGGAACTTGAATTGTAAATAAAGAGAAATATTCTAGAGTTACTGTGTTTTCTGTCTCTGATTATTGCATATAATTATGATATGTTAAGCTCTGTTTTTACATTATAATGTTAAATTGATGTGTGAATGTATCTATTTCTATCTGTTATTTGAAGCAAGTAATAATGTATGTTTACGTGAGGGTAATTTTAATTGTATGATAAAGTTTGCTAACCACTAAGATAATTAGGGAAACGAGACAGTAACATAGTCGCAGAGGCGTGTAAGTGCCTCGATTATTGTTTAGGGTTGTGTGAAGGATAGCCAAATACCTTCCCGGAGGTTCTGAAAGGTGTAAGAGGAAATACATCGATAAGCCCTAAGGGCTTATCGATCTCCATGAAGGCAGGGATTAGGTAGAAAACCGACATCACAACCATCTCAGGGTGCAGAAACTTGGTTCCCGCATCCCCCAATACTGCTTCAGGTGAAACTTCGGTCCGCGCTTCGCGGACTGATGCCAAAAGGCCCAATAGTGTAGCAATTTGCTTGGCTACCTAAGGATGAACCTGGGTCAGGGCCCATCAAGCCAAAAAATGGTTCCATTGCCGTGACTGGGATCTGCATAACGAGATGTCTGATGTCGTATCATTGGAATCCAACTAAGAAAGAGATCGAAAACTAGTTGGATAGAAAGATCCATGAATTCATGGCACAAGTAAACAAGAACCCATGATTGATGAAAGAACAATGGTTGGAAAAATACCTGTACATAGAGATACACAAAATCTTATTCTATTCCTTCCCAGTTGAGTTATACGAGTGGATCGTGAAGTTGGTAGACAACCAAGGAAGGTAGAGGCTTGAAAATCTGATTGTTTGGACACAAGAGTTAGCAAGAAGATTGGAAGCTTCTGAAGATAAGATCACACACATTGTCAACCATTGGATCGACCGCATCATAGGAGGATTTGTGACAGAGTTCGCTATCGATACCTCTGTCAGATACAGCAAAGTAGAACGTTGCTTCTTTAAAGGATCACAAGGTAAGTATTTAAACTCACTAAATACTTGGATTAAGATTCTCTTGTGTGAACAGCGGGTTATGCGGTTACCTTGATATTTGGACCTATGCAATGCGAAAATTCTTTCAGGGATCAAGGAAGAAAAGGCCCTGAGTATAGCCCACTGATTGAGACTCCTTTGAGTGATGATGAAGGAGCATCACTGTCTTCACCATTGGCTAATAAGACAAGGGTTCCCATGAATACCTACACCACCTCCATCCTCATCCCATCCATCCACACTACCTCCATCCTCACCTCCACCTCTCACCCTGTCGCCCACACCACCCCCACCTCCACCGATGTTCAATATGTCGAACTTTTTAAAACTACATGTAGTCAAGGGTGTAGGGAATGACGATCCAGACCAATTTTGGTTTGTCGCGAAGGATGTATGGGAATCCCAAGATATCAAGGATGACCAGATGAAGAAATCCACGCTGCTTAGTGCCTTGTAGGACCATGCACTAACGTGGTATATTAAGTACAGTAATAATAACCCAACATCCACATTGGTAGATATCCAGGCTACGCTGAATAGAGAATTAACTATACCTAAGCCTTAAGTGCAGTCGATTATGGGATTCAAGGAGATCATGATGAAGCTAGGGGAGATGCCCTGGGATTTGGACCAAATACTAAAGTGTACGATCCATGAAGCCAACATGAACCTCACTGATGGGCAGCACCGCAAATGGTTTATGGCCTCGCTCCTGCCCCACCTAAGGGTTGCACTATCACAAAAAAATATTGGAATCCAGGCAGAAGCTCTAGAAATTGTGATCAAGCTGCATGAGACACCGATGCAGGATGCTAATCTGAGGGTTCAGTAGATTCATGCATAATTGCAAAACCTTTGTCTCGAAATGAAAAGTTTGAAGCACGATAGAATAGCTTGACCAAAGGTGCATGAAGAAGTTTGGTGCCCAATCTTCGCAAACTATGTTGCAGTAGGGGGGACCAATGCCTCTACGACCAGAGGTTGCAGCACGGCCAAGTGCAGGGTCCGTGCTATGGTGCACTATATGCCAGGAAGTTGGGAAACATGCGATCGACAATTTCCATTTGCTGCAGAAATTTGTGCAGATACCACTGCATCTCGTTTGCATTTTTTGTCAATCAGTAGGTCGTGATGAGCACAGTTTTCAAACTTAGGAATTGATGATGGATAGGACACTTGCATACAGGGTGCAGGCAAAAACGTGGCCTCCAGACCCCAAGGCATTAGGAGAATGCGAGGTGAGTATTAGGGGCACGGTCGAGGCAGAGGTTGAGGAGGGCATGGTAGAGGCTGAGGACAATTGATTTCTTACAATTGTGGAGGCCCAGGACACTACATGAGGGATTTTCCGAATCTGATGTGATTGTCATGCTACTATTGTACTCAGTTTGACCATGCGACTGAGGATTACCAAATATTATTGGCTAAGATTCGTAAAAAGGAGGCACAGCCTCCGCAGTTGATGCAGAACCTCCAAATGATGAATGTTGAACCCCATGAGGAAGAGCCTAAGGTAAACATGATACAAGAGCATGTGACTTGGAAGGAAAAATCTTCAAACTTATTCCAAAAATCCAAAAAAATCTACGAGCAAAGGAGTGGGGTCCTTTAGCCATGAATTTCCATGCTTTTATAGTTTAGGATAGGGATAGAACTAAGAATAATATCATGATTGTAATAATTGTTGGATGGATAAGTTGTAGTGGAGTTTCTCGAGGGGATGTCTCATGTTAGAGCCTAGATTTATCTCAAGATGAAAAGGTAAGCTTCTAGGTCCACATCAAACCACACTTGACCTCGTAGCTAGCCCTACAAGGACAGGAGAGGGCTCTCTCTGAGTCAATCTCAGAAAAGGATAATCGATGGAGCTTGAGATAACCAATTTAACACTGATCTTAGGCTAGGTATGAAGTGCAAGGATTTGATTTGATTTTTTGGGGGTTTTTTGTTAGAAAAAGGGAAAGGCAAATTTGGGTCTGGGGATGAGGCCAAATTTTTGCAAAGTTCCGATTGGGGCAAGGTAGGCAGTAGTTTTGATGCTTTAGATTAAATGAATGGATAGACAAGACTGCTAAGGAGATGAAGAGGGCAAGAGGCTATCAACAATCCTCTTCAAACTAAAGAAAACATCAAGAATTAAACAAAACTAAAAGGCAGAGCACAGCAAACTCATGAATTCTACCTTCGTCACTCAATTTGTTCAATTTCAGAAGCAAAGAGAAGGGAGATGGCATACATAAACATCAATGAACTTACAATTGCATGAAGAAAAACACCATCAAAACACAGAGCCACAAGGATCCCAACAAGTGCTGCAAAACCCTCGTCTTTCCTTTGCCAAAAATGTAGAAATCAAATGTACAATGAAGTGCCAAGTAATCCCAAGTGTCGAACCCTGAAAGTGACTCATAGAATACATGATATAGACTATCCTAACATATTCCCATGCCTCTAGGGTTCGAGCTCATCATTCTAGGAGCTGTTTCAACCAATTCTAAGCAAGGCACTGAAATCTAGGCAATCAAACAACTTGCCTCTATATGAAAGGAAACTGATTCATTCATTTAATTTTCACTTTTTAGTGAATGAATCCTCTATAACAAGTAAATATGTACCAAAATTACATCATAGATATGAAATTACATCATGGTAGATCAAGAGTTACATGAAAAAGCGAAAATAGTCAAAACTGAGCGAATTTCTGAGATAAAGAGTGAAAAATAGGCAAAATTCCTCTATGCGCCACGCCTGAAACCTGTATGCGTAGCACAACTTTGGAGCTGATTTTGAGGGCCTTCCCGAAGTCCAAATTGAGCTCATGATAGCTCGTTGGAAATCCCTACCTGTCAACCTCCCACCCAAGTGGAATTTCTAGATTTGGATGTAATTTGCCCCTTCAAATATCCAATCTCCCAAGACTGCTTCCTGTGTGTCAAAATAGGGGCAGTGAGGTCATTTTTTGAGAGTTTTTGACCTCTTTGAGGGCCCAAAACCTGCCCAAATTTCTAGGCCATGAACAAGAAACCATAATTTTTCATGCCAAATCCAGAAATGCAACTTTTTTGTAATTTGGAGCTCCCTAGCAAAAGTGCGCGCCACGTGGAACGACGCATAGGGAGGAAAACCCTATTTTTTAGTGCAAAAATTTTAAAAATAAAAAAATTGCTCCA
Source organism: Pinus taeda (assembly GCA_000404065.3). Taxonomy (NCBI): domain Eukaryota; kingdom Viridiplantae; phylum Streptophyta; class Pinopsida; order Pinales; family Pinaceae; genus Pinus; species Pinus taeda. The sequence goes on along the minus strand of APFE030805930.1, from coordinate 54,187 downwards.
AATTTCTTGAAATTTGGGTTGGACCTTCTCTATAATGAGCTATGATGGGCCAAGGATGCCTCAGCCAATATCTGGAGTCGATCATGCTCTTTTTGCCTCTTTTTCCTTTTTGATGCCTTCCTTAGTTTTGTCTTTAAATTCCTTATTTGTGCCTTGCAAACCTTGTTCCGTGCCATGTAGTGGAAAGCTGTGTGTCTCAGTAATGCTTTGTCTCTATCGACCTTGTCCAACAGTCTCTCCAAGTGGATGTTGACTCTCTCGACCCAAGACTCTCGATCATCATTAATCTCTTGCTCCAATGAAGTCAATTCAATCCTCCTCCTTTGGACAACTTGGCGATTCTCGTGGATGTTTTTTAACTCCATGCTTGCTTGCCGATCTTCAAGCTACTTGTTCCTCTACTCCATTTATTTAATAGTCCACTTAGCCCTCTCCAAGTTGAGGGACAAGGCTTTGATCTCTGTCTGCTGCTCCTGGATGATCTCTCTAAGATTTGCACTTTGCGGGCCCATGTCTGTATCGTCATCCTGAACAAGAATAAAGTCTTGCTCACCTAAAGGACCCTCATCCTGCATTTGAATCTTGCCTCTGTCCTGTACCTGTGTTCTCGATGTTGGAAGTAGGCCCCCTTTCACCCCAGGTGGAGATAACACTCGCTTTGCTGCTGCAAATAATTGTCTCGTTCCCTTCTGATAAGTAATGAAAACTGGCATAGTAGCAGTGTGAGTCTAATGGCCTTCATGTTGATAAGAGGATCCACCTATCTCATGCCTAGCCTCTAAAGGTCCCTGTGAAGCTCTGAAAAACTCACAAGAGACGAAATCATTCCAATTAATGCCCTGTAATCCAAGCTGATGAACCACCACAATTTTGATGAGAGAAAAATGGTAAATACTGTTGAACTGCTGTTGGGGTCTTGTGCTGCACAAGGCTGGTCATCCTCTCTATGTTTCAGCACATGAAGTAAGGGATGTTCATCATTCGTACCTGGGTAAAATGCATCAGTAGTCTAATGTGATAAGCATACAAGCAGGAGAACCGTCCCTCATAGCTGAAATACTTCATGATCAATTTCATTAAAGGAGCATATTCATCCTTGAGGTACCGAAAAGGAAACACTCTCCTGAGTTGTCTCAAAAAGTTGGGCTTGATGTACGGTTCATAGTGCTGCCGGTCAATTTTCTGCCTCTTATTCCATGGCTCTCCAATGTTGGGTATGCCCATTGCTAATGAAATGGACTCTGGTGTTAGCGTGAAAGTGACACTAGCTAGAGTGGCCTGATCACCATGTAAATGCAGTACAAACAAGCAGGCCAACTCATGATGAAACTGAATACTGGCAACCTTCTCACAAAATTCATAACATGACTGACACTGGAAATAAGAGATGGCAAAAGGGCAGGCCTGTAATTCAGTAAGGGTGGTTGGTTCTTCTCTGATATGTCTGCCACCTCTATGAGGCCTCTGAGGTGCATGTTCCTCTATGGGTGAGTCACTTTGGGTCTCCACTTCATAATCAGATGAATGATCGGATTCCATAACTACTGATAGACCACTTGGCTTGAAGAAAGAGGTGTTGATGTATGAAAACTATGTTGGACTGCCTTTTGGTGATGTGCTTGATCTCTATCACCAAGGGGAAAACAGTGAAACAAGGGACTATTAGGAGAGGGGAAACTAGTGGGAAATTTGGGAATGTTGGGATAGATTTGTTTAGGGAAATATGGGATGTTTTGTACAAGGTTAGGGTTTGGGATGTTACAATAGAAAATTTGGGAAAGGGAACTTGGGATAGGGGATTAGTGGATTTTAGCGGGGTAGAGAATTTTAGGGAACAATGACATCAGGGAAAAAATGTGATAAGAGAATGATGGAAAGAGGATAGACTTGGAAGAAAATAGTTGTCAAACCCTAGGCAACAATATTTGTTTGAGGAATTTAAGATGATAGGGTTTGATCATTTGTTTAGACACTCAACACATCATACATCATAGCATAACTACCAAACTTTGATGAACATGAGAATTGGAGCTCAACCTACTTGAAACAAAGGGAATTTGTGCGTTTTTAGCGATTGGAGGCTGTTCTGGAACTTTTCGGGCCCTTTAGCTGTACCCACCGCACAACATACCCAATGCACTGCGCCTCCCTAGTGCATCGTGCCTGTGCAAAATTGCACTGCGTATTCATGCCCAGTGCACTGCGCCTCCTGCTCAGTGCGCCGCGCCAAGCAATTTTTTGCCCTAAGTTGCCCAACTTCTGACTTGCTCATCAAATTTGCTCTCTCTTGCTTCTCTCTTGTAAATGAGCTTATGACATGAAGGAATAGCTTATAGACCAAGAGCTTTTAAGATTTTGGCTCATGAAACCCACTTTTACAATGTTTTCAAAATGACTTGATTTCAAACTCTGTTTTTTAGATTTTTTCACCTTTTGGCTGTGTTGATGAACTAAATGAGGTTAACTTTGCTTGTGTTTTGCAGGTGTTGGAGCTTCTTAAGCTAAGGAAAGAAACTAGGGTGCAGATGAAGGAATTTGTAGTGAAGAGAACAAAATTTACATGATTTTAGTATAATAAATGCTAAATACTCTATGTTTTCCTCAAAAAAGAGTTTTCAGGAAAAACACGTTTTCAAACTGTTGTCGATGAAATTTATTGATAAGGAAACCTCCTCATGCATGCTGGTGATTATTGGAAACTTCGACACATTTATTAACGAAACCCTAAAGGAACCTTGGCCTAATTAACCATGAAACCCTAAAGACAACATTTTTCAAATTTTAATGAAAAGAACACTGTATATGCCTTTTTAATGAACAAACATGAACCAGCAGGTAAATGACATGAGGGACATGAGGAAAACCACTCTCGTCAAATGATCCGCGCACCTAATGGAATGCAGATGACTGGGCGGGAGTCCTAAAAATGAAATGCAACAAAAGAGGTTTTGATCTCTGACGGAGGGCTGAACAGACCGACTTTAACATCTCGCAGAAGTGTTAAATCATAATAAACAAGTTTCCGTTTCAGAAACTAGTTGCTAAAATGAACCAGTAGATATGTATTGGCATGATTTTGTAAAGGGATAAGGACCACATGAGCTTTGTCTATTATTTTATAAAGGAAAGAACGGGACACCTCTGTGGGTGGGTTGGCCCGGAGACATTGAAATCTTGAAAAAAAACTCTCTCTGTGCATTAGAATTTATGGTTCTCTATTAACTGGTAATTGTATGTGTGTATTGGTTTCGGTTCTTTTCTTTTGAGTTTTTTATCAATAATTTTGCCTTAATTTTCCAATGAACGTGGCAATTAAATATTTTATACTGTCTTTCCTTCATATCAGCGAGCCCTGGGTCTTTTTATTTTCTTTACAGAGTTCCACAGGCAAAACTTTGTTTTACACAGATAAATCATGAAAATACTTAGTCGGAGAAAAGTTCCAAACTTGAAATCTTATCACATTTGGCTTATACCCTCATCAGACATGAAACCTTTATCGCATTTCTGAGTTGGAGCGGGAAAGTAAAACCCTTTGGAATGTTGAAATCCGATAACATGACACTACCGGATCCGAAATATTATAGGGAGGCTTGATAGTATATCGGGTCTACGAGTTTATCACAGAGGAGGAGGAGGAGTCAAGCCTTTAGAATAGTGGAGTCACGATTGCGATCTCCGATAACACTATGTGTTATCGCATCAGAGGAAGGATCATTGGAACTGTCGACAGTTAACCGCTGATAGTGTAAATTCTGTACAACGGATTTTGTTGAAATGTTGTGCCGATAGTGTAATTCTTTCAAATTCGCACTATAGTGGTTTTAAAACGCTGATAGTGTCATTATGTTCCTTTGGAACAAAATCCCCGTTGACTGTGTACATTGCATTTAAAACACATTTTCCTTGTTTTAAAGAAACAATAGTATATTTTTATAATTCCTACGGGATTATAGTTCCGGTAGAGGAAAACAGAGTTAGGGTATGAATTGTGTCTGATAACAAGGTTTGGGGTAACCAAAAGGAAAAACTCATGAAGCAGTCAATCTTACAATAGATGACTAATACACCAGTTGAAGCAGAAGGAGAAATTCAGCTAAAGTTAGAAGAAATTATATCAGGTTTCGGTCGTTTGTCCATATCACCTGCACCCAGGCCACCATTAGTGGTATCAAAGCAACCTGTTGACACTGAATTGAATCTCAAAAGTAAGAGAAGGAATGTTAATATGGCTTTCAGAGTTGGATGAGGATGAGGATGTGGTGGAAGAGGATAGCCTGTTGCAAATGTAGAAGTGACGGAAGTTGTGCAAAAGATGCAAGCTAGATTGGATGCATTAACAACAGGAAGAAATATATATGATGGAGATGTTAGTAAGCCTGAGGTTGAAGCTGCAGAGGAGGAAGCTATAGAAGTTACTCCTGAGATGAGATTCTTCCAGTCAGTGTTGAGATCCACAACTAGGCCAAAGACTGAGGTTTAATATATGAAGGAGGACTTAATCCAGAAGAATTGATAGACTGGATTAATGGCATGGAGAAATTTTGCGACTATGAAGAAAAAAGGCCATGCAGCACTTTGGTGGGATGGTGTGCAGGCAAAAAGGAAGAGACTTGGCAAGCAACCTATTAAGAAATGGAGCAGGATGGTAGCAAAGCTAAGAGGTAAGTTTCTACCAAGTAAGTATCAACAAACCTTGTTTAGATAGATGAAAAATGTTAGACAAAGATCTATGACAGTGAAAGAATACACAGAGGAATTATATAACGTAAGCATAAGAGCTGGAGAAACTCAAGATATGTGAATGGTCTTAGGATGGACATTCAAGATGAGATAAGTATATTTTCTCCTAAAACAGTAAAAGAAGCTTATCAGGTGGCACTGAGAGCTAAAGAAAAACTCGTGAGGAAGTAGTCTGCCAGAGGGAGAGGCACTTTCTGAGGAAGGGGAAGTCAAGGTGGTAGAGGAAGATCTATAGCACCTAAAAATGGATCTAGCAGTAGCTCAACCCAACATGCACCCATAGGAGGTGATGCAAGAGGCAGAGGGAGTTTTTCTAAAGGAAGAGGAGGTAGAGGAAGAGGAAGAGAGGTAAGATGTTACATATGTAACAAACTGGGACACAGAGCTTCTGAGTGCCCAGAGAATGCAGGAATAGAGGAATGCAATTGCTGCTCTAGTTGAAGGAGAAGCACCAGCAACAACAGTCGCAGAAGAAGAAAATATACCAGAGATAGGAGAATCTTTGATAGTTAATAAAGTTTTTCTCAAACAAGCGAAAGAGATAGTTAAACCATCACAAAGAAAGACTTTATTGAGGACAGTGTGTAAGGTTCAAGGGAAATGTTATCAGATGATCATTGATAGTGGCAGCACTGTGTTGTGCCCACCAACAACCCCCCTTTTTATTTAGTGTTATTACTAATACTAAATAAGTGGGGACCCTTAGTCAAAAAATTTTAAAAATAAATTAGTTCTTGTATTTCCGTTTTAATAAAACTTACCATCATAAACTTAGGAAAATACCTTTGAAAAATCTAAAAAGCTTAAGTTTCATCATGAGGAAAGATAAAGTCACTCCTTAAGGAATATCGCATCCCGAAAAAGATAACAGGATGCCTTCTTACAAGCCAAACTCTAAGAATGCGAGATTGCAATGTGAGATTACATAATGAAAAAAAAATATCGCATCACATGCCTTAAAGCGCAATTTCATTGAAAAATCGCAGAAAATACTAATATCCGATGACACATATCATAAAATCACAAATCGCAAGAAATACAGAAACATGAAATAAGCACATCTAACGATTACGCGATATTTCGATATCGCGATATTGCAATAGAGCGACAAAGCAATCTTGCGATAATGCGATATTTCGATCTTGCAATCATGCGATATTGTGATCATGCGATAATGCGATACAACGATCTACGATATTGTGAAGAAAATTGTAGAATTACTCCATCGCAAAACCTTTTGGCTCACTCTTCGAAAACGTTTTCATAAAACGAGACTTGGTTATGCGCTTTAATGCTAATTAATGAGGTAGTTGCCAGTTGTTAATGAAATACGGTTTTGTGTTTATCCAGAAGCCAGTTCATGTAAGGTGATATACTTTTTCATGTCTTTGGCAATTTAAAGCTTTCCCATCATTATTCCTTATTATTACTCTCACCTCACTTGTAAACTGCAGGAACGAAAAACAAAGAATTATACGAAGCAATATACAGGAAACTATGGAGAAGAAAGGCAAGGTTCTGATGTCTGAAGTTAAAGAAATGGCGCCTTTGTGCACAGACACTGCATGCAACAGAGATGTGGATATTTCCACTTGGGAAGGCATGTATAATCTACTTGAAGAAGAGAATCCTAAGGTAATGAGATTCACGGCTATTGCAAGTTCACAAGGTTCTTCTGAGGCACCAATTGTAGATTTAGCTGGTTCATTCCTACACCAGATAGCGACAAGACCCAAAATTATCCCCTATACAGACATGGTTAAATGGGTACTAGACAGCGCGGACATAAACAGCCAATTTAAGACTCAGGGTTAAGAGCTCTTGGAATCATTATTTTCACAAAATTTCAACTTTACATCCGCTAAAAGAAAGCACGCAAGAGGCGAAAATCGCACCAAGGAAGCCCGGATCAAGAAACAGAGGCAGTTTCCACTGGGTAAAACTTCTCAAAATGGAAAGCTTCTAATAGCTCAGCTACTTGTAAGCCCTAGAAATTCAGAAAGATTATGTTAAAGATAAAAGGTAAATTTTGAATCCAAAAATCAACGGTAATGGTCAGAAATATCCTCAAAAGTATTTAGTGAAACCACACAGCCAGTATATTACTCTCAAAAGCACCATCACTTCTGTCGAAGATGTGGCACCAACGCTTGCTAATTCCATTTTTGCAGCACAGTTAAAGGCTGAAATCGGCTAATCGACTCTTCTCAATCAAATGTTAAATGCATGCTTGCGATGTTAAGGAGCAGATACATAATAGTTAGATATTAGATTTAATTTTAGAAATATTTTTGCTTTATTTTTGTCTATAGAAAGGATGGTCATTTAAACAGTATCCTAATTTTTTGTAAATAAGTTATTTTTATATGTAGTTAGTAGTATTTAAAACCTTCTCATGCATTTAGAGAGGGGTCAAGAAATTTATCAAAAACTTGTCCTCAGAACATGCACTTTTGCACCCTCCTAGGAGGTTTTGATGAATGAATGGAACAGGATTTATTGATTTTTGCATTTGATATTTCCTACTGATGTTGCACTTCTGTATTCTTAGTAGATGTTAGATTAAGAAGAGATAAATCATTATCGCTTGAAGCTCATGAGTAGAACTAGTTATAAATGGTACTTCTATCTCTTAACTATTTCTATCTTTTGTGTTAAAGTGATATTCAAGTTCAGTTGTTTATATGTTAATACTTGAATGCCTGAGTTATCATTTGGAACTTTTGTATGGTGATAGATATTTGTTTGTGTTTAATATATGAATAACTTACTGTGTGATATGTTTTTCACAATTGTTTTGCCTAACTTTTTATGTGAAGTGGTTCATCTATATTGAATTATTTTCTTATAATAGTTGAATGATCTTTATTACCGATTTTTATTTGAAACCATTTTAGATCGCACAGAAGAAAGATTACAACCCGGGTTAGTATAGACTTAGATGTTTCTGTTTTATTAGAATACAATAGCATGTCATTAGAATAGAATTAGAATTAGAGAATCTTAATTAGGAACTGCTAAACCAGAAATATCAATCTTTCTCACACACACACTTGAATTGGGAAACTAGTCCCATATCCCCAGTAAGACCCGCTATACCAAACAGAAAAGGAGCTGCCAACCAAGGTCTGGACCGGGCAGGTATACCCCTTGTTGCTGACTCGATTTGAGGGCTTCAACATATTTGGCACTAGAAGGAGGGCCTCAAACTATGAATGGCAAGTAAGTCCAAATCAAAATACCATTCTGAGAGTAAATTGTCCTCACCATCTCCCCTGACTTCTCCATTGCATTTAGAATATTCAAAGCCACAATCAGAAGTCATAGGATCAACAGCTACTGCTACAAACCCGAACATTTTAGAACAATCTACTATTGCACCTCCTGAAGTTGAATCTTTGATTCACAAACTTCAAGGATTTTCTATATCTCCTCCAAGATCTGATAAATCTCAAGGCAGTGTGACTTCACAATATAACCTTGCTCATCCTTTGACCAAATTAAAGAGCGAAAAGTTTGGTGTTCAGCCGACTGAATTACCTCTACCCACTAGGAAAAGACCAAGGAAATCACCTAAAGAGTCCGATAGCGAGACTCTTTCATCATCATCATCCATCTCAAATTCCTCACCGCGAAGTCAACCATCCACTCCTCCACTTCAGATCATTGTCCACCAACATACTAGTATTTCTACATCTCCTTCTCAATCTTCCAGAGTTATAATACCCTCATTTCCTCAACCTCAGGGATCATCTTCTGCACTTCCTTCCATTAGTGGATCAGCGATGGCCCAATCTCCATGGAATAACCCAGGGGTAGTCTTAATGCCTGCGCCCTTGAGTCAATTGCCAGCCCATCCTAAAAAATGGTTGCCTAAGTTCAATCCTGAAGAAGGCATGCTAGCGGAAGAGCATATTAATAACTTTATGCTATCTATAAACCTCAATGGAGTTACTAATGAAGATGTCATTGTTCAACTTTTTATTTATACTCTTCAGAGAACAGCCAGATCATGGTATTTTTCATTACCATCTGGATCTATCACCAGCTGGGATATCTTCCAGGAACAATTCCTCATTAAATTTGGTGATGATAGGTCTATGGCGACGTTCATCAGTGACGTGTCAAACCTTAGGGCCCAGTCAAAAGAACCCATCAAATATTTCAATTCACGTTTCAATAAACTGTTAAACAAAATTCCTACTGCTTCCAAGCCCAGCGAAGAAGTGAGAAGTGAATGGTATATCACTTCTTTACCATCAAACATAGCAATCTTCATGGACAGGGCTCACAAAACAACTTTAGCCAAAAACATGAAAGAAGCAATAGCAGTAGAGAAACGTATAATAGCCCTAGAAAAGAAAACTGCGTTAGAGGAACGGAAATCAAAGAAGATTACTTTCAAAGAAGATCCCAAGAAAAAACAATCTGAAGATCCATTCGATTTAGAAGGATTGCAAAAAGTTTTGAAAACCATGTTTAACGAGATGGTCGACATTAAGAAACAAGTGGCAGAAACTTCTTCAAAAAATCCCTACAGAGATTTTAAGAGAAACCCTTCAACTAATTCAAAGCCTCCTAATGTTATTACAAGTGTTGAATCTGAGGAAGAAGAAGAGGAAATTGTTACTGAAGGGAAAACCGATGATGAGGAAGTTGTAGAGTGACAAGGAATGTGGGATTTAATCCTCCCACAAGAAGAAGATCAAGAAGAATTCCCGGTTAGTACACGAAGTAGAAATCAGCTTGATCCTCCTCAAACTACCCCTAAGCCAAACAGCACAAGCTCGGCGACGAAGGATAAAGTCGCAGCCAAGAAAACAACACCTAAAGCGACTCAAACTAGCCACAGATTCATCTAGTCCATCTAAAACGCTGATCGTTCCAGATGAAATGGAGTACAATATCCTAGAAGACATGAAAAATACTAGGGCCAACATCACTCTTTACAAATTGAGCAAGTTAAAACACCAGCAAAAGATACTTTTGAAAGAGTTACATGCTGTGCCAGTTGCACCCTTGCCTACCACTGTAATTTCTCAAGCTTCCCATGATATGGGAAGACCTCCGACTATTGTCATTAACAAGATTTATCCTAATGATGTCACATTAATTGGAGGTAGATCGAGATCTCATACTCCCCCCTTTCTTCTTACTTATGAATTTTTTAATAAAAATGTGCATAATTGCTTAGTGGATTTGGGAGCTTCATCAAATATTTTGCCAAAGTCAATATGTACAAAATTGAACATTAAACCACAGAAGTCTACTGTGTGCATAGTCTAGCTAGATCGATTGCAAGTTGAAGTGATTGGCGAATTCAATCAGGTTACCATAAGGCTGTCATCCAACCCAAAGTTATGTCAAGTTATCGACATTTTAGTTGCTGACATTCCAGAATTTTATGGCTTAATTCTTAGCAGGGACTAGTCAGAAAAACTTCATGGATACTTCGCAACTGACTGGTCGCACATGTGGCTTCCTTACAATGGTAAACCCAATCAAATGAAAGTTGAACGAGAAAGACATCAAAAATACATAGTAACAGAGCTAGAGAGAGAGAATGAACCAGTACCATATAACAACAATATTATTGGAAATTACTCAGTAGATTCTTTCCTAGGAAATTTTAATGCTCATACTTCACCTTATTTAGAACATTCTATTTTATCCCAAGTTGAAATTTTTTCTCAAACAGATAGTTCAAAATGTATCAATTTTTTAGATAGTCTTGTAAATAAATCTTTATTTTAGAAATTATTTTTTGATGGTTCTAAATCTAACGAAGGAGCAGGAGCAGGATGCGTGCTAATTAGTCTAGAAGGAGATAAAACTATGTTAACTTTCATACTCGAATTTGATTGCACCAACAATACAGCAGAATATGAGGCTTTAGTCCAAAGGTTGTACAAAGCAATTGGATTAGACATCAAATACCTGCAAGTTTTCGGAGATTCTGAAATTGTAGTCAGAGAGGTACGTAATACTATACATTTTTTATTAGGTCATTTAAGACATTATCAATCTTTAGTTCAAGATCTGACTGAGCACTTTATAGCATTTAATATTTCATCAATTCCCAGACTCTAGAATGCAAGTGTAGACCTTTTAGCTAACGTAGCTTCTAAACTTATCCCTTCAGAAGATTTTAGTCCAGATAGATTCTCAATAGAATTAATCTTTAGACCTTCTATTCCTGATAACATCACAAATTGGAGAATATTCAACGACGATCCTAATATCGTGAGTTTTCTCACATCCGAAGGATCCTATGTCAATCAAATAACTGACGAAGACCAACATGATCGACAATTGCAACAAGATAGCACTAACAATGCTATACCTAAGTCGGTATTCAAATTAGAAGACCTTTATGATTTGAAAGATCGATTTAAAATATCTACTAATTCAAAACTCCAAAGTTCAACTTTGAACTACGAATTAGTAAATCTGGGAACTGATGCCAAACCACAAAACGCCAATCTAGGCCTTGGCCTAACTCCCGAAGAAAAATTAGCATATATCCATCTTTTGAGATAATACAAATTTTTTTTTGCTTGGAATTATGATGAACTTAAAACGTACAACACTTCTATCATCCAACATACTATTCCAATGATGGACGATGAAAAACCAGTCCAATAGAAGTTGAGAAAAATCCATCCCAATCTAGAAAACCAGATCAAATCTGAACTCAACAAGTTATTGAAAGCCAAAATAATCTTTCCCGTTCGACATTTGAAATGGGTTTCCAATATGGTTACCGTTAGAAAGAAAAACAGATATATTAGAATCTACATTGACTTTCGAAATCTTAATAAAGCATGCCAAAAGGATAATTTTCCTTTGCCTCTTATGGAACAAATATTGCAGGAAGTGGCGGGGTCAGAATTAATGTCCCTTTTAGATGGATTCTCAGGATACAATCAAGTGTTGGTGCATCCTGATGATCAATTAAAAACAACATTTAGAACCAAATGGGGTACCTACGGATATCAAAAAATGCCTTTTGGCCTGGTTAATGCTGGTGCCACATTTCAGAGAGCCATGGACATCGCATTCAAAGGTTTAGTTAATAAGTTTGTGGTAATCTACTTGGATGATATAACCATCTATTCCATGAAATGAAGCAACCATCTTAGAGATTTAAAACAAAACTTCCAACGTTGTCTCAGGTATGGAATTTCACTTAACCTGAAAAAATCCTTTTTCGCATTAAGTGAAGGAAAAGTTCTAGGATTCATAGTGTCAAAATCTGGAATTCACATTGATCCTGACAGAATCAAAGAGATTTCTGAAATATCCCTACCTCACAACAAAAAATCCATGCAATCTTTCCTTGGTCAGATCAACTTTGTAAAGAGATTTGTTCTAGATTTTTCAAGAATCGTGTCTCCTTTACATGCAATGATAAAAAAGAACTCAAACTTCAAATGGGGCCAGGACGAATATGAGGCATTCAATCTGATCAAACAAGCAATTGTGAATGCTCCATCTTTAGCAACTCCAAATTTTTCAAAACCTTTTTTTTATATACATTTTCATATGACAGATCATATGCGGCGATACTCACTCAAGCCAATCAAGATAAAACAGAAGCTTCGATTGCTTTTTTCAGTTCAAATTTATAGGGGGCTGAATTAAATTATTCAGATGTGGAGAAACAGGCTTACGCCATTTTCAAAGCAATCAAATATTTCATACCCTTTCTACTCAAAACTCATACAAAAATCATTGTACTGTTTCCAGCAGTAAGAAATCTTTTAGTGCAAAAAGATGTGCGTGAGAAAAGAGCCAATTGGGTTACTTCCTTACAAGAATATGATGTAGAAATCAAACCAGCAAGCATTGTAAAAGGTCAAGGCTTTTGCAAAATGCTGGCTGGAGCATCGCTGATATCTGAAATTCCATCTGCAAACATACAAGTGTATGAGGTAAGCCTAAACGATAATGAGTCATTATATGCTGAAATCATTTATTATCTAAAGAATAGATATGCTCCTTCACACCTCGATCATACCAAGGAAAGAGCTCTAAGGTTGAAAGCCAAACAATATCAGCTCCTGAACAATGTTCTTTTTAGAATAAATTATGATTCTATTCTCCTTAGATGTCTCGAGGAATCTGAAGCTAAAAAAGTTTTGCAGGAACTCCATGATGGGCCATCAGGCTGACACTATGCTGGAGATTCTACTGCACATAAAATCTTACGCGTAGGCTATTACCGGCCCACATTATTCAAAGACTTGCACAATTATGTGAGGAAATGTCAAGTCTGCCAAACCGCTGCTGGGAGACAAAAGAAACCATCCTTGCCACTACAACCAGTCAACATTGAACAACCTTTCGATCAGTGGGGATTGGACATAATAGGTGAGATCATTCCTCACTCTTCTAAACATCACAGATATATTCTTACAGCAATAGATTACTTTACTAAATGGGTAGAAGCAGTTCCACTCAAGACGGCTACTACTAAACATATTATTGAGTTCATAGATCAATTTATAATCACCGGGTTTGGGTTGCCTTCCGCTTTAATGTTTGACAATGCATCATATTTTTCTGGAAATGCAATGACTGATTTGCACTTAAAATAGGTTTCAAACTTAAATATTCTACCAATTGCTATCCACAGGAGAATGGGTTAGTTGAATCTACAAATAAAAACCTAATCAGGATTATCAAATGAACGGTTGACCAGAATCATAAAAATTGGCATAAGTCTTTAATATATGCTTTATTGGCAGATAGAATAATGCAAAAAGCCTCCATCGGCACTTCTCCATTCAATTTAGTTTATGGAAAAGAAGCGGTTCTCCTGACTCATTTAGCAATTCCCTCTCTGTCTTTAGTTCAATATATTGATGAAGTACCAACTTCCTCCTTACAACTGAGGCAAATGGAAATTATTAAGTTAAAAGAACAATGAGAATGGGCTAAAAGAACTCATGCTCATCATCAAGCATTAGTAAAATCCTCTTTTGATTCAAACATGATGACTAGAAAATATTTTTAGATGGGAGATCTAGTTTTAAAATGGGACAAGGCCGATGATGAAAAAGGGAAGCATACAAAATTTCAACAAATGTGGCTTGGTCCTTTTCAGATTGTAGAAGTCATAGGTCCGTCCACTTTTATGTTGTAGGATTTAACAGGGAAAAGAGATTCTTTGCCTGTTAACGGATAGATCCTTAAGAAATATTTTCCTTAGAAGATCATTCTTCTATTTTACAGATTATATTTTTATTTTAATAAAACCAGTTGTGAATGGTTACATTAGTAATTTATGAAAAATACACCAATTCTCTTTCATATATTGATCTTTCTCTTGTATAAATAGCAAATCTTTTAGAAAATTGATCTTTATTATTGAAAGATATAGTTAAAGACTCTAGCCTAGATATGATACTAGTTTCAACTTCATAAAATTTGATGAAAACAACCTTTAGTGAGAAATTGTTTTATATCAGTGCAATGAAAGGTATCAATAACAAAATAAGATTCTCTGTAGAACAACTCTTTCCAAAAACTCTACTATTTTCGTCCAAAGCTATCTTAAGGAAACAATGACTTCCTCCCTACTAAGGAAATCACAATTTTCAGAGGAACAATCCACGGATACACTTTATCTTAAAGAGTGAGAGGTCTCATCACGAGCCAGCTTATCATAATCACAAATATTATAACTTGCTAACTTTGCCAATACTGCATACCACAATAGGGCAATGACTCAAGATTGTTGCAATCAAAAGGAAAGGCGTCTCATCACGAGCTAGCTTGTTTAGCAAAGTTATAAATCAAGTGAATGACTATGTCATAAATTGGCTATCAAACCAAGACATTTTTCTTTAAGAATAAAAGAAAATCAAAGAAATAAGTATGGATGCAGATTCTTCTTTGGGAATTGTAGGTTTCTTTAAGTAGGATACAGGATCATTGCTGGGTAACATGTAACCCTATCGAGGCTATGAACACCTGCTGGCAGCAGAGGCTCTACCTACGACAAATGAGCATATTTAAAACTGGTTTACAGAGAAGACTTTGTTTTATCTTTATAGACCAAGTAATGACTGATGTACTTACAAGGACTAGCTTGAGGAAGAAAATAACCAAAGTTGAAAATAGTTGAAACAAAATATCATTGACAGGTTAAAGCATAATGTACTTTATCTTTCTATAATAAAGCTTAACTTTCTGGAAAATTTTCTTTTTTGGAAGTTTAGGTAATTCAAAAGAAAGACAGAGATAACTGGTTCTTCCAAGTGAATCGCCAATTGTTGTGGCCACCAACAACCCCCCTTTTTATTTAGTGTTATTACTAATACTAAATAAGTGGGGACCCTTAGTAAAAAAAATTTAAAAATA
The DNA here is from genome assembly GCA_000404065.3 of Pinus taeda. Classification (NCBI taxonomy): domain Eukaryota; kingdom Viridiplantae; phylum Streptophyta; class Pinopsida; order Pinales; family Pinaceae; genus Pinus; species Pinus taeda. The sequence goes on along the minus strand of APFE030805930.1, from coordinate 39,076 downwards.
AATTAGTGCTTGTATTTCCTTTTTGATAAAACTTACCATCATAAACTTAGGAAAATACCTTTGAAAAATCTAAAAAGCTTAAGTTTCATGATGAGGAAAGATAAATTCACTCCTTAAGGAATATCGCATTGCCGAAAAGATAACAGGATGCCTTCTTACAAGCGAAACTCTAAGAATGCGAGATTGCGATGCAAGATTACATAATGAAAAACAAATATCGCATCGCATGCCTTAAAGCGCACTTCCGCTGAAAAACTGCAGAAAACGCCGATATGCGATGACACACATCACAAAATCGCACATCGCAAGAAATACAGAAATGTTAAATAAGCACATCTTACGATTACGCAATGTTGCGACCATGTGATATTGCGATATCGCGATATCGCAATAGAGCGACAAAGCGATCTTGTGATAATGCGATATTGCGATCTTGCGATCATGCGATAATGTGATATAGTGATCTGCGATATTGCAAAGCAAATCGCAGAATTACTCCATCGCAAAACCTTTCGGCTCAATGCTAATTAATGAGGTAGTTGCCAGTTGTTAATGAAATACGGTTTTATGTTTATCCAGAAGCCAGTTCACGTAAGGTGATATACTTTTGCGTGTCTTTGGCATTTTAAAGCTTTCCCCTCATTATTCCTTATTATTACTCTCACCTCACTTGTAAACTGCAGGAACGAAAAACAAAGAATTATACGAAGCAATATACAGGAAACCATGGAGAAGAAAGGCAAGGTTCTGATGTCTAAAGTTAAAGAAATGGCACCTTTGTGCACAGACACCGCATGCAACAGAGATGCGGTATTTCCACTTGGGAAGGCATGTATAATCTACTTTAAGAAGAGAATCCTAAGGTAATGAGATTCATGGCTACTACAAGTTCACAGGGTTCTTCTGAGGCACCAGTTGCAAATTTAGCTGGTTCATTCTTGCACTGTGTCAGGCCAGGAGTAACTCCAGAAAGCTAATGCGTTTATTCATTTAACCAACTATCTAATATATACATGAATGTGATTGTTCATGTCATCTTCTCGATGACTGTTCACATTCAGTTCCCCAATCACTGAGGATTAGGTGTCAACATTCCCCCCCTTAATCTGAAGGGATGTTGGTGAGTCCAAGCATCGTTCTGAATCTTTCAAGCTTTTCTCTTCCAAGCGCTTTGGTGAAGATGTCTGCAATTTGCTCATTTGTTGAACAATGACGGAGATGGATTGTTTTGGCCTCAA
>APFE030805921.1:103138-124039 GCA_000404065.3 Pinus taeda | reverse complement strand
CTGTGACCACTTGATAGGGTCTCCCTTCCTTGATAGCCTTCAACTGAATAAACGCAAGCCTTTCCCTCAAGAATGTGGCATATTTGAAGGAGGGCTTCCTTGCTGCAAGCATCCTTTGGCATAGTTCAAACATCAGGGACATCCTGTGTTTTAACTCCTTGATTTCTTTATGCTGTGCCTTGCACTGTTCTAGTGCGTTCCAGTTTTTATAGGCATGATTAAGCCAGGTTTCTTTCTGTTGTTCGAACGCTTTCCCTTGAGATTGATGATATTCTTTCAACCATATGCGTTTAAGTTCCAGAAAACTCTCTGTTTCTACCCCTGTGTCTTTAACAGTAGGGGGTTCTGTTTGCATGTAGGCATCAACTAACAGTGTCTGTTCCGTGAGCTGGAATGATCCAGCATCAGTTTCCAGGAAAGCTTCTTTCTTATTTTCCTCTGGGGCTGTTTGCTCTAAAGTTATCTGGGTAAGCCGGGGTGATTCTGCATCTTCTTCCATGATAGTCTGGGTAGCATCGGAACTTACTGATTCTTGTGTAGCAATAAGTTCTTGTCCTTGATCTTGCATGTTTTCCAGACGACCTGTTGGTTCTTGTGTAACAACAGGATTTTTCTTCTGCATTTCCTCTGTTGGTTCTTGTGTAACAACAGAGTTCTCATTCTGTACCTTTTCTGAAGATGAGTCCTCCGCCCGCATTTGCTGTGAAACTCCTGTTGGTTCTTGTGTAACAACAGGGTTCTGATCCTGTAATTCTCCTGAAATAGGTTCGTTCATCTGCACATTCCTGGGGCTTTCGGAACCTGTTGGTTCTTGTGTAGCAACAGGTTTCTCATCATCATCAACCTGCTTTGCTTCATTTTCAGCCTCGGGGGCTTCCTCCATTGGCTCCTTCACTAATCTATACCCTGCCTGAGCATATATCTCGCCACAAACTGTACAGATATATTCAGTATCTTTGCTTCTATCTGCTGCCAAGGCTGCTCTTGCCAATACGTGCAAACTGAATTCTGCATCATAAGCTTCCTTGATTCTTATTATTTCTTTCTGGTAATCCTGAATCTGAGCTTTCAAATACTTAATTTCTTCTTGCAGGGCTGGTATCGTAGTCTGATCTTGTGGGATAGGAGATCCGAGTGGAGGCCGAGGTTCTGCTATATCACCTTGGTCAATGTTTCCCACAGGTGGTTCTTGTGTGTCACCTGGGGTAGCGGCTGGTTCTTGTGTTGTAGCCACTTGCTCGCTATTATTGTGGATGTCGGCAGCTGGTTCTTGTGTTGCAGCTACCTTAAGATATGAGTCCACGAAACTATGAATGCTCTGTATCTCAGCCTCTGTGGGTGAGGGAGAAGGGTTTCGGGAAGTGGCCGGCGTACGGGGTTTCAAAAGAATGGATGGTGGGATGGAAGGCTCAGGGGATTCATCTACCGCCATTTTTCGTTTAGGTAAAAAGGCAGAGAACTGAAATATTTTTCTTTTTCTACTGATTCTTGTAGCTGAAATGATAGTCGGGGTGGTGGGTATTTTGGCTGAAACCTTCGTTATTTTTCTTTTTACTAAGGTTTCCTTTGGCTGCTGCCTTTTTCGTTTGAGCTGCATAATTGGGACATTATCCTCAGAGTCATCAGTGGAGATACTGAGTATAGGGGCGGGGGAATTGGTTCTCTGGGGAGACACAGTTAATTCCACTGTTTCTTGTTCTTTTTCTGTGACATGCAAAGGTATTTGCTGGGGCTGTTCGGGGTTATGCTCTGTCTGCTGGGGTTCTTCCGGAGGGCTTTTCTTAGGGGTGTTGTCCATTTGTTGAGGAGGCTCCTGGTCTTGCCGAGATATATTCTCAGCTTGACGAGAGGTTTCCTCTTGATGGGGACTGCTCTGCATAGGCTGTGGACTTTCTTCCCTTGGATGGGGATTAATGGGAGGTGGCGGGATGTTTAAAGGGAGAGCCCTATTAATCAACAATTGAACTAGGCGATGGTGTTTCAGGGAGAGGACTGGATTCTTCGCTTTCATAGCATATCGTGCCATATTTTTAAGACAACCCAGCAAATAATACGGTATATTCACTAATTGACCATTTCTTAAGTGATTGAGCAGAACGAAGTCGTGTTGGTAGATTACCTGGTATCGACCTTCGCAGGTTAGATACTGCTTGACGAATTCGGCAATTCTTGGCCATGGTGGCGGCAGCGACCGCAATGCTATGCCTCTACCCTTGGTTTCTACCTCCTCGCCCGGACGGAGAAAGTCTTGTTGCGCGTTCAGGATTACTTGTTTTCTAGTGAACCATCTTGTCCCAGTGGTTGGAAGTCCTGTAACTTCAGCTATGAATTCTTCTGTGACCGGAACCTGAATTCCTTGGACGACAGAGTATCCCTCTGTCAAATTGCGTGTGAATTCCAGGACCTGTTGTTCGTCGAAATCTGGAAGTCTTCTGAAATATTCTATCCATCCCGCTTGCATGAAGATTTGGTAAATTTCTGGAAAGAGCTCCAGAACTGCTGTTGTGGCTGGTTCATGCGTGATGAGGCTTCTCCCCATGGCTATTGCTTCAGTGAATCCTCAGAACTCGGGGCCAAGCTGCCGATTCTAACTCAGAGTATACATCACAATTGCTATCGTTTTTACATACAACCGGGAGAATTTAAGGGTGGCGGTGGTTAGCGTGGCTAATTATTATGAAATCGCTTTGGTAAACCCCCCCCCCTCTTTTCTACGTGTGAACGATATGATTGGGGAATGTAATCATTTGATGTGCCTATCACCTTTTTCCGCTTATCTAATATTTAATGCTTATTCATAACGTGCGTACCTTTATCCTTTACCTTTCTGGATCACTGCGTCACAACGTCTTTTCTCGTTAACTGTCAGATGATAATCATTATCGCGGATATTAAAAGCACAGGAATATGATAATGACGGGGAAGTGACGATGAGGTTCTGTAATCATTACGGAAAGTGATTTCTTTCGTGCGGAAGGGATATTTTGGGTCAGTACACACTGTCGTGTATCAAGATTGGTGTTGCAGCCACAGAGAATTATGTCGGAGAATTGGAAGTAGTGTCAACAGGAAATGGTGTTGCGGCGACCGGGATGGTGTTGCAGCAACAGGGAATGATGTTGCAGCAACGGGGATGGTGTTGCAGCAACAGGGATGGTGTTGCAGCAACGGGGAATGGTGTTGCAGCAACAGGAAATGGTGTTGCGGCGACCGGGATGGTGTTGCAGCAACAGGGAATGATGTTGCAGCAACGGGGATGGTGTTGCAGCAACAGGGATGGTGTTGCAGCAATGGGGAATGGTGTTGCAGCAACGGGGAATGGTGTTGCAGCAACAGGGAATGGTGTTGCAGCAACAGAGATGGTGTTGCAGCAACAGGGATGGTGTTGCAGCAACGGGGAATGGTGTTGCAGCAACAGGGATAATTCCTTCTTCATCCTTGTTCTCAGCTACTTCCCACGTTCTATCTGCAAAATCTGAAAATAATATTGCAATCCTTGGCAGAAATTATTAGTTACTAAAAAAAATATGTCTAATTCTAATAGCTACATAAATAAATAGAAATTTAAGTGTTCTGAGGGACAGCAAGTTCCTCTGGGAAAGAATATTGCTTTATTGCCATACAAGTAGCTTTGAAGTCCTCTTTGGAAATCGGCTGCTGATATAACCGAAGTCTGTAGCCATTCACCAACAGTGGTGTTCTGCTTTCATCAATTGTTACTAATCTAACTGTTCCATTTGGGAAAACAGTGTCCACTTCATATGGTCCCAGCCATCTTGTTCTCAACTTCCCTTGAAAGTTCTCAAAACGTGAGTCATAAAGAAGAGCCCAGTCACCTTTTTGGAACTGCTTTTTCTTAATGGTTCTATCATGCCACCTGCTTCTTTGTTGTTGTATCATAGTTGTTTGGTGGATGGCATCTAGTCTTTTTTCGTCCAACTCCTGCAGCTGCTGTAACCTGACTGTCTGTGCATCATTTAAATCTAGGTTAACAGCTAAGGCAGTTCTTAGAGTCTTGATTTCAAATTCCACGGGAAAAATAGCATTCTTTCCAAAGACCAATTCATAAGGTGAAAATCCTGTTGTATTTCTCCAGGTAGTTCTGTAGGCCCAAAGAGCCTCGGGCAATCGCTGAGACCAGTCCTTTCTGTTCTCCTTTATTGTTTTTGTTAAGATAGCTTCTATGACCTTGTTTGTGCTTTCCACCTGTCCATTTGCTTGAGGGTGGTAAGGTGTGGTCATCTTATGTTTAATATGGTATTTTTGAAGCATATCTTTAAAACCGTGAGAATTAAAAGGAGGCCCTCCATCAGTGACTATTTCCCTGGGTAGACCAAATCTAACAAAAATTTCTTCAAATAAGAAAGTTAATACTGCTTCCTCATTAGCTTTAATAAGTGCTTTGGATTCTACCCATTTAGTCATATAGTCTGTACATACTAGAATGTAAATTCTTTGATTAGATGGAGGGTTAATAGGACCTACAAAATCTAATGCCCATTTCTCAAAGGGTTCGAGAGTTACCTGAGGGTTGAGTGGCATTTCATCCCTGTGGTTGGGCTGGCCCATTCTTTGGCAGCTGTCATAGGCCTTCACATATTTTTTTGCATCTTTAAAAAGTGATGGCCAGTAATATCCCATTCTTAGTACCTTGTGAGCTGTCCTTTTGTCTGCAAAATGTCCTCCACAAGGACCATCGTGACAAGCTTTCAATATGTCATAAATCTCGTCTTCCCCAACGCATCTCCTGATTTCCTAATCTATTCTTGTGTGGAATAGACACCCGCTTATCCAGCTGTACCTAGCACTTTGCTGGATGATCTTTCTTCTTTCCCTGTGTGATAGGTGTGATGGTAGTTTTCCTGCAACTAGATAGTTAGCAATGTCTGCATACCATGGTGAGTGAGCAGATACTGCGAATAGATACTCATCCGGAAAAGAATCATCTACTGGCACATTTTCGATAGTTTTTAACCTAGAAAGAAAATCAGCAACTACATTTTCTTTTCCTGGCCTATCCACTATTGTGATATCAAATTCCTGCAGCAATAGTAACCACCTGGTGACTCGAGCATTAGTAATTGACTTATTCATTAAGTACTTGATAGCCGAGTGGTCTGTATGCACAAAGGTAGTATAGCCAGTAATGTAATGCCGAAATTTATTAATAGCGTGAATGACTGCTAAAAATTCTTTCTCGGTTACTGTGTAGTTTAATTCAGCTGGTGTCATATTCTTGCTAATGAAATAAATAGCATAGGGGAGATTATTTTCCTCCTGACCCAGGACGGCCCCAATTGCTGTGTCTAAAGCATCCGAGGAAATATGAAAGGGCAGTGTCCAATCAGGCCCTCTCAAAATAGGGGCTGTGGATAGCTGTTGCTTAAGTTTATTGAATGCAGTTTCACAGTTATCAGTCCATTTAAATTCAGCATTTTTCATTAATAATACAAACAAAGGGGAGGCTATTTTAGAGAAATCTTTAATAAATCTTCTGTAATAGCCGGCATGTCCTAAAAAGCTTCTTACCTCTGTTTGCGTTTTCGGGATAGGAAGGTTCCGGATTACCTGAATTTTAGCTGGGTCGACTTGGATTCCCAAAAATGAAATGAAATGTCCTAATACAATGCCCTGGTTCATCATCATGTGGCACTTCTCAGTACTCAAAGCGAGGTGTGCTTCAATACACCTCTTGAGTACTTTTTCAAGGTTTTGCAGGGCGTCTTCAAAGGTCACTCCATAAGGGGTAAAGTCGTCCATGAAAATTTCTAATGAATCATTTAACATATCAGAAAAGATTCCTATCACCGCTCTCTGAAATGTTGCTGGGGCGTTACACAACCCAAATGGTAATACTCTATAAGCAAAAGTTCCCCATGGGCTGGTAAATGTTGTTTTATCCTGATCCTGGGGTGCAATCCTGATTTGGTTGTAACCACTAAACCCATCCAAAAATAAAAAGAATTTCTTACCTGCTAAACTATCCAATACTTGATCAATAAAAGGTAAAGGGAAGTGATCCTTTTGTGTTGGTTTATTTAATGATCTATAATCTACACATACTCGCCATTTCCCATTCTTTTTTGGTACAATTACGAGTGGAGAAACCCACTCGCTGTCAGATATTGGATATATGAATCCTGCATTTAGGAGTTTTTGGAGTTCCTCCTTCACAATTTCCCTGAGGTTAGGATTCATTCTTCGCTGGGGTTGGCAGACTGGTCGGGATCCCTCCTTAATGTATATACGATGAGTACATAATTCAGGGGAGACCCCTTTCATGTCTGTGTAGTCCCATGCGAATGCCTCTTTGTTTGCTTGGAGTAACTTTATTACTTTCTGTTTTTCCTCTTCCGTTAAGTCAGGATTTATATTCAGTGTTTTACCAGGTTCGATTTCAACTGTTGTGCTCTTGGAAGGATTACCTAGCATAGTTTGGCACAAATTTTCATTGTTCATATTCTGCTGAGATTCTGGTTCTAGGATTGCGGCGAAGTGATTTGATGTTTCCAAACTGACCGAAGAAGGTTCAGAAATAAAACTACTAATCAGCTCATCTTCGGTAGAATCTTTAAAGGTCAAAGCTTGCCCAATAGTTAATATTGGTTGGGTTTCTTCGTCCTCATAGTCTACCCATATGGAGTTATCACTGTTAATCATGGGGGTTGCATGAGGATAGAGGGTAAGCTGCTTCGTTTCTTGTCCATTGGAGATGGTCATTGACCCAGATCTACAGCTGATGAAAGCATCTGCTGTGGCTAACCATGGTCTTCCTAGAATCAACGGATGACCCCCCAATTTTGTTTTGGTTTGTAAGACCACAAAGTCAACCGTGTAGTTCCATGATTCTACAGAGATTATAAGGTCTTCAATGACCCCTTCAGGTTTGATCGTAGAACGGTCAGCTAGCTCTAAGATAGTAGGAGTTTCCCTGATGAAATTTTTCAATTGAAGTAATTGAGCTGTCTCTAGAGTCATGATATTTATTGCAGCTCCTAAATCTACTAAGACTTTAGAGACAAGGGTTTTTCCCACCTGGACTGTTACTGTAGGGTGACCAGGGTCACCATACTTGACAGGATAATCTTTTTTAGTCATTAAGGCAGTTAATTCCCCCATCACATGAACTGTGAGGGGGTCTTTAGCCTTCCTTCCAGGTTTCTTTACACAGATGTCTCTAATAGTTCTAGCATATATAGGAACATCTCTTAGAGCCTGTAATAATGGAATTTTTACATATAAGTTCTGTAATTCTCCTAACAAATTGAAGGTAGGCTGTTCTGGTTCTTTAGTGAGAATTAGCCTTTCAGGGAATGGTGGTTCTACCACTTGGTTATTGCTGTTAGGTGTTGTTTTCACTGTTTCAGTCTTATGGTTAGCTGATTTCTCTTTTCTAGTTTCTTCTTTGTCCGAGTCCGTGATATCATCTATGATAGGTTCCACTATTCTCCCTGAGCGGAGATGGATATCATTACATTGCAAGGGAGGGATAGACTGACTCTGGATGTCAATAACTTGCAAGGCTTTATTGTTCGGGTTAGGATTAGGTTGAACAGGCAGCTGTGGTCTCATTGCCTGATTATTTGGAGGATTATTTGGCGGTAGAGGGAGAGATTGTTGTTGTTGAGGGAAAGGTATTTGCTGGGCTGCCCAGCTCTGGTTCCACTGATTGAAGTATGGTTGCTGGGGAGCCCAAGGGTTCCACATAGTCGGTTCAGGAAAGGGTTGCTGCATGAGTGGAAAGTTCATTGTATTGAAGGGTGGGTACTGCATCTGATTCATGGGTGGGTAAAAAGGAGAACTATTATTCCAACGATTAAATGTTGTATTAGAGCTCGTACCTTGTCTTTGCGGCCATTGCCTCCTTTGAGTCATTAGATACACTGCTTCAGCTTCCTCTTCAGTTGTTTGCAGTGCTGCCTTGATTCCAGGCAAAGATGGGCATTGTTGTGTTTCATGATCCTTCTCGCAAATTGTGCATACGGGCATCCTGTCCAGTGGGCATTCTCTGAGTGGATGTTTCTCTCTGCATTTTGAACAGAAAATCGCCAGGGCAGCTTCTACTTCTGCCTGTTTCTTCTTGACCTGCAGAGAGTCAATCTATGAAGCAAAAGAACTTAGCATTTCAGTTTTAAATTCTTCTAATAAGTTACCTATCTCTGCTCTTGTTGCTCCCCCACTGACTGACTTTTGAACCCTTGAATACACATTTTCTTTGCCTTTTGATCTGCCTGCCGCTCCTCTTGAACATCGCATACAGAGCCTAACAATTTCTTCAAACGGTTCCTTAGAAATGTCCCCTTTTCCAAGCATGTTCAGCATGTCTAAGCAGTCGTCTCTTACTCCTCTTAGCAGTATGGTCTTCAAAATATCTTTGCTCATGTTAGGATGGTCAGACCGCTGCAAATTATACTGTAATCTTTCCACGAAATCTTCTAAATTCTCGTCCTCTTTCTGGACCATTTTGAACAGTTCTTCCTTCCTCTCTCTTGTCCGACAGTAGTCTTGATATTTAGCCAGAAATCCCTCTTTCATTTGGTCCCATGTGGTGATCGCCTGAGCTCCCAAGCTCATAAACCACCTTAATGCGTTCCCTTTTAATGTCGCTGGAAACAATTTTAGCTTCTGATTAGGGTTTATGTAATCATAGCTTCTGCACAGTATGTCGAATTCGAAAAGGAATTCGTCTGGATCTTCAGAGGACAATCCATGGAAATTGGGCAACGCCGAGAGTGGAATGTTTTTCATGGGGGTTGTTCCTCTCGGAAGTTCTCCGATAGGGAATTCCAGGGTAGAGAGCGAGGTTTCCCCTCTCCCCTCTGCTCTGTTATCCTCCATCAGGATTTTCCCTGAATCGCTCGCCTTGTCTTCTGTGCCTTCTGTTCCCTCGGATTCCACTTCCGGTTCTTCAGAATATTCTGGTGCTTCCAGCTTCCTCTCAGGTCCTATCACTTCCTCCGTCTGATGGTCTGTCTGTGAGGAATGTTGGATCTGGGGTCTCCGGGAACTTGTCCGCTGTGATGTCTCAGCTTTGGAAATGATTTCGTCTATGAAAGTCTTCCTCCCTCCTTTGCCGCCTGTAAAATTAGGTTTCTTGCACCCTCTCATACACCTGTTATTTTCACAAAGAAACCATTAATGCTTTTAGAGTTCTTTAGTTGCCTTCCCCGGCAACGGCGCCAAAATGTTGGCTAGTTGAATTGTTGTGAATTAACATTCAAGTGCCACATTAATTATCGACCAGGGAAAGTCCTTTTATTTCAAAGGCAATGCGTACTGTATGTACTTAAAACCCGAAAAGCATCAAAAAGTTGTAGCATACTATGTTATATCATTACAGTACTTTAAAATGAAAACAACGAATTAGAATTACAAATCTGAGAAATGAAATAATGGATGTTCTTCTGTTAGAGGACCAGGACCCTATCCTCCTGATGGGGACGTCCAGCACCTGCCTCTGTTATCAGAAGTGCTAACGCACACAACACTCTCATTCACCGGTGAGAAACAAACTCAAAAAGCAATGAAACAGAGTACTTGTAAAGCAAAGAATGCCAGAGGCAATACTGTTAAATCCACCCAAAATGCTGAGAAGAACTTACCATACATCTACGAAATCAACAAGGAAACAAATGGGTGAATCTTGTGAGGAAGGTGGGCCCAGTCCTTCTCACAAGATTCCCCGAAAAGAAGGAGACGGATTAAGTGCTCAGAACCAGTTTATATTCATATGCCAAAAGGATTGAGTACAATCGACCTCAGACTTGCTGATGTTCTTCAAAACTTGATTACAGACCGACTGGCCCCCGTTTCATGTAGATGTCTCCTCTTTATAGAGGGGACATCTACTACAATAGAATATTACAGCTTTTCAGTTAACACTGTGTGTTTAAAAATAAGCAAATTAGAATGCTGTTACAACCATGTGATTATACATCCTTTTCTGGAGCTTCGGCTGTACACGGTGAATAACTGATTGCTATTCCCTTCGCTATTTCCCCATGCTGTTCTCTATTCTTCCGCTTGATTGTGCCACGTTATCCTCTTTTCGATAGCTGCCATCTGTTGTCCGTGGCTATAAAATAGCTGCTTTGGGTAATTGCTGGTATTGTGGCAGCTGTGCTGTTGCTGCTTCTCATGTTGCAGCAACTGCTTAGTTGTTGTTCTTCGTGTTGCAACAACTGTTTATTATACTCCTGCAAGCTTATGACAGTTGTTAACGATTCTAGTTAGCATTTCCATAGATAAGTGAAAAGATACTTACGAATATGAAATAAACAATTAAATATAGATTTGCGGAAGATCGCTCCATACCTTGGGGTTAATATATCCTTATGAACTAAAGGCTTTTGCTTATTACTACAAAAAGGGTAAATATACGGCAAAAGATAGGGTCAAAAACTGATCAATTGCGAGTCCCAACAGAGAGTACACCATCAACTAGTGAAAATGAATTCAATTTACAAAAAGGAAAATCTATATTTCCTTGTAGGTTGTGTGAAGGCAACCATGCCCTTCACTGTTGTCCTTTTCTAGACAAAGCTAAAAGAGTCTTGGATAACCGTCCTGCTTCACCGCAGTGACTTCCACCTGGATACAAGAAACTCTTGCCAAGTCCATCGCTAGTTGAAAAGCCAACTGACATACCTCTGTTATCAGTTGAAACACCTATCATTGAAGATAAACCCTCTGAGTCCACACCGAATCAAAGTCAACAAGTCGAGATGGTAGACGACCCAGTCTTATCTTCAGAAGGTCCACCTTCAGATGATATAGTCTCCAAAGAGAATGAGAACGACACCGTTCAAATTATTTTTGTTAACGCAGAGTTTGATGAACATGGGGGAAATAAACCCATTCCTTTACCATAGGAGGGAAGTTCCCCATTTCAAGAGATTCATCTGGCCGTTTATTCGGTCCCTCCTCCAAGAAATATAGTCGTTTCCTTTTATTGGAATCTACTTGCAGGACCCCGCTTACCATCTAATATACCATTCCAAATCATAGTACAAGTTTACAGAATGATCATGGCTGGCACTATCATAAATGAAGGGGCTTTCGTGACTATCCTTTCCTCGATTTCTCGGAAAGCGCTTGGTTCGCCATCGCTTCTACTTGAGATTCAAAATTTTTCAGGCTTCAATAAAGGAACCAATCGACCGTTAGGGATCCTTCCAAATTTGACTATAACTTTGAGAAGAAAAATCGTTCATTTGAACGTGATGGTAGTCCAAGGGCCACCAGATTACAATCTACTCCTTGGGTGTGACTACATTTACAGCATGGGAGCTATTGTTTCCTCACTCTTTCGGGTGATGTGTTTCCCGTATGAAGGAAAAATGGTACAAATTGTTGACCAGCTTTCATTCTCCAGTTCAAACACAACTACTAGTCTACTTCCGCAGGCGAACCGAGAGGAAAAGAGAGATTTTCTTGAAAGATGTTAATGCTTGGACTGAAGAAACATTCCCGTCTAGGTTATGTGATTAGTCTGATACACTTATTTCCTTTGTACGATTGTGATTGGAAGCTCACACCATTTACCTTTATACGTTATGTGATTGGAAGCTCACACCATTCACCTTTTTCTATTTCGATGGACAAAGCAAAGGAAGAGTTTTTGTCTCCTGATAGAAATAATCTTGCCTAACTGTAGGAACTTCCATTTGGTAAACTGGAAACTCTCCTTTTACTGAAACACCTAGGGGCATGCAAACCTTTATATGCAAGTGAAAAACGACCTTTGATTTTCTTAGTTTGTAGGTTCTCAACCCTTTAACCTCGTAGCTCGGTTATTTCTAGCCTGCATAAAAAGGTAATGAGCACATGTTATAGTAGTGTTCAATCTCATTAAAAATAAATCTACCAAGAGACATTATCAAAAGACTGGAACAATCAATGTTTCCGTAAAGTTCAAGCTCGTTAAAAAATAAACCTAGCAGCAAGCAATGTTGGCACAAGGTTCAAGCTCATTAAAAAATAAACCCGCCACTAAGCACATGTTGGCACAAGGTTCAAGCTCATTAAAAATAAACCTGCCTTTCAGTACATAACCTTTGTGATTGCATTGCTATAAGCCCTTTGAGCCTTGGTTGTGTTCTTACCGTCACCTCCACTCTTTTAGCCGATCATATGCCTCCATTTGATTGTTTACCCTTTTGAGGAATAGCTACGACGAGTGATTCTATTAGCCACCCTCGTTACACTACCATGTTTCAGAAGTTCCAAACTTACCTGGAACCAATTGCTACTTGGATGCATCACTCGTTCCTCAAAAACGAGTTTCTTTTAAGCTCTTTTTAGACTCGTAAAATATGAAATAATTTTTGAGCCACTGGCCTTTCCAGCTCGTTAAAGTAAAGGGAAGCGCCATCCCTCCTCTATATTTTAATCTTTTTGAACCTGAGGGATCATTACACGAAAAGATCGAGAGCTTGTCTTGTTCATCTCACTAAAACTATCGAAAAGTCATCCCTTTCGTATTATTTTATACTTTTTCGTACTTAAGGGATTATACCACGAAAAAGGACTACTGGAGTATTATTTTTGTCCTTTTTCAAACTCTCTAAATATGAAAAGGACTGAGTTATATTTGTCGTTAAACTCGTTAAAACAATAGCGAAAAACTTGTCTACCCAGACAAGAGCAAGTTTCACTGTCGCTAGACTCGCTAAAATAGAGCGACAAGTTTGCCCGAAGGGCAAATTATAGAACAAGCATATGTTATCCTCCTCAAGCTTGAAAAAAATAAAGAGGTACTGGTCAGCAATGACTGGGGAAAAAGGGAAGAAAAGTTGAAGAACTTCATTGGTAGTAGGTCACTCTTGAACATGACACTTTCACTCCATCACCATGATTGAGTCGGGTTGGGTTATTCTGTTCACCATCACCATTGGTCCTCTGTACCATCCATGGGGTTAACGCTACCGATCCATCATAATGTCACCGATATGTTCAAGAGAAGTCACTCAGAGAATTCACCAACCCAGCTAACGCCTCATCCACTGCAATACCTTCACGCTCCATTTTTTTCATGACCACCACCCTGAACCTTGTATCAACAGATGATTTTCACCTCCACAAAATCATTTGCTTCGTATCGTGTCGTAGATGTGGGATTCATTAAGGCCCTCCTAAGACAGGTCACTTCTTGTTGACATCAGCTTATTATCCAAGAAGTTGACTTAGGAACAACCCTTTCATTACTTTGAAGCTTGCATTCCTCAATGGCAAGTTTCTCACTTCCAGTGACAGGTTTACATCAATGGCCTTCGACCGAAATATTTTGCGTGGTGTTCGACATCAACTCACATATTCACACCACGTGAATTGTATTGTAGTACCTTGAGGGTCATTATCATTATCGGTGATTCCTCTCATGCCTGTTAACAACTTACATCATTGGTTGGTAATCAGGCGATGTCTTTCCATGTTCGACTTTAGAACATCTTTTCACATGGATCTACTTGTACACCGGGCGAAGATTGAACGAGTTTGAAGACCCTGGATCTAGTTTCATCCATCCGGGCTGCTATATATTCAGGAAAATAAGGACATAAAATGTATTCCATAGCTACACAGATAATCATCCAAGCTAAGGGATGATGACTCTACCAGAATCATCAGTCTGCCACACAAACGGTTGTCTGTCCTATGTACATGAAAATGAATTTATAAAGCTGAGCATGGGAATGCCTGCCTCAGCTAGATCATGAAAATGTTATGAAGATAATGTATTGTATTGTGTCTTATTATAGATCGCCTTCCAGTTCGAAAAACCTTGGATCCTCATGATAAAGCATTTCACCCGACATCAAAAGATTTTTGACCTCATGCTTTAGGGGGCAACTGTTATAGACATATTTGGGCACTGCAACTCCAATCATATATGTCCATAAACCAAGGGCTTATGAGTCCCTAAAAGTGTTGTTTCATACCCTAAAGGAACAAGGTCAGCTGACCACATCATCTCCTAGAAGTTTTCCACAGAAAACCGCTCAGAACTGGTCAAAAGTGGACCATACAGACTACTCAGTGCAAAGGGTGTGATGCATCTCACTTGCCACATGCAAAAAGTGTGATGCATACTGAAAATCCCTTCTGTAGGGTTTGATGGGTGAGAGTAGATAAATGGTAGAGACAGTTTGCGAGGTGGATGATCATGGAATCTTCTAGGAACTTCTCTTGTGACACTTGCCTCTCTGAATTCGCCCAGGGATGAGTAAGAGATCATGAATCTCCAAGCAGAATCAAGAATTATCAGAGAGAAGACAATAATCAAAATCCTAGAAGCTGAATCACCCCCCTGCAATCATCTATATATGGATCCCTCATCCTAGAGATCCAGAGGCTGGAATCTTGTATCTTGTAATGAAGTGTTGTTGGTTTCTTGGTGGAACATCATAGTGTTGGGTGATCTAAGCTTTTCATGAGGTGAAGAAGGGCTTTCATGCTGAGAGGATGACGCTGGGTCAGATCAATGGGTTGTAATCCTCTCTTCTAATCTTTATATCAATAAAGCTATTCAAGCTTTCCTCCACATTCTTGTATGTTTTCTAATATATGCATTGTGTGGTCAATATATATCTAGTCCTATATTGTTTATGATTGTAGATCTCTGCACTTTGAAGGTATTATGCTGCTTTGACTTTATAGATACTCTTTGAAGTAGAGTGGTCAAGGGAGGAGCGGCAAAGATCCGTCAAAGAGGAGAAGGAACAGGCAGAGAACCAAGCGAAAGATTGAGGTTGGTATTCTTTACTCCTCTCCTATGTACTTCTCGTAAAGGAAAACGAAAGTAACTTTAATCTGTTTGTTTCTAAGATAGCTACCCATCTTAGTGGGACTAGCAGCTCCGCATAGACACTAGATTTCTCGATAACGGTTTGGTTGCCTGTTTCCTGAACATTTTTTATTTTTAGGAAAATAGCTTTACTACTTATGTTTCTCAAGAAAAATAAAATACAAAATTTTTATGGTTTTTCATCTTAGTTGGTTAGATTCTGCATTTATTTGGTTAAAAACTTTGTTAGAGAGAATTTCATATCTGTAAGTTGTTATTTTTTTTTACTATACTCGATGCATGGTACATATTGATGTATAAATGATCCTCTCCTTGTAAAAATAACTTATTCATCGAGGTGAACTTAGAAGCATTTAATGCATGGCTTGTGTCAGATTCCAACAAAACTCCATACGTGAACACCCCTCCAAAGACATTAACAAAGTACATTTAAAATTTATCTCATAATAAAATCAATCATCAATCATCAGTCTAGGCTAGGATCTTGGGTTAGGCAATTGTGAGTTAACTGCCCAAGATTGTAAAATCGAGACTAACATCGTTAAAGAGGGAAAATCATGTTGCACTCATACTATCTAGGACCACTCCAGTCAAAGTGGAGCTAAATGTGAGACAACATTAGAATGTTTAAGAAGGTAGCTTACCTTCAATTATATCTCCTTTGGGTATTTTGTGTATTGGGGATCCTTTCAGGGATATCAGAGTTGAGTCACTGACTCGGGTATCCTTCCCACACAGCATGTTATCTATTACCATGTCCCCCCTAGTAGTGTCTATCATTTGAGGTAACCATAGTGACCATACCTTTTAGGGACAAACACAAGGTGACTGGGGTGGGCTTCCCTGGTACCTAAACAAATGAACCTACTCTATCTTCAATTCTTCGGAGGCAACTTGTCTTCACGAGAGTACTTAGCCCATTAATCTGAGGTTCGGTTGAAGCTAAAGAGTAATCGTAACTATTCATTTGGCCAGCTCTCTCCTTTATCCATTGTGATACTGGTTTTCATCTCCAGCAAATGGTGGTTATCAGACAAAGTCATGGCCCTGCTTTCTGATTGATTTTTTAGAGTATTTTTTATTTTTTAGGTGTCGTTTTGTTATCATAGAGACTATAATAAATATCACTATAGTTTATTTTTATAAAATATATCGGTCACCATGGCTACATACAGCCCTCATCATCAATCTAGGTGAAAACAAGGCCTTCCTCCGCTAACTATGGATGATTTGTCAAGCCTCAATGAGATGGATTACCGAGCTTCAGGTAATCAGTATCCAATATCTAACACTGAATCAATCAATACATCCCATCACTCAATACTATCGGAAGATTTCTTTACTCAAGGTTTTGGACCTCCTTATAATCCTCCTATCACTGATCCATTGGGATAGTTATTGATTCAAGTTGCACCTATACATACCATGTCTTCCATTGTACCTACACCTACCATTCCGTCAATGAGTAATGGGTCATGGGGTTTTGTGGACAATTTTGGTCCACCACCACTTCCCCAGTCGATAGTCAGTACTACACCGCTAACAGCGAACGCCGCTATCCAAACTATGCCAAGTCCAAACAACGTAGTTACACCTAACATGAGAGGAACCCAGTACATATTGGTTTCTTCTCCTTTTGTTGAAATATGGCAACAAGAATATTCCAATTTAATTTATCTTTGAATTAAATTGTGAATTATAATCGAATTTAGTCTTAACAGCTACTTGGAAATAATTAATTAATTTATTTTAAATTAATTAGTTGGAGAAATTCAAGTTAGAAGTCTTTCTGAAGTCATCCAAGAGTTATCACTTAAAATAAGGAGATAAGATTGAGTTATATTTGAGTTATAATTACTTAACTTAGTTTATCGAGTTAAGTCCAGTTAAATTAGTTCCAAACTATTTGAGGAACTAATAGTGAGTTAACAGTCAATTGATGCATTAATTCACTCAACTAGTGCTACTCTAGTTAACTGAAGATTCCCCGATTAGAAACTCATGCATGTCTATTCTAAGAAAGACCCAGTTGATATTAATGTTCAAGGACAGTGTACTGTCAGTTGCATGTGTTTTCTCATGGATAAAACTCATGCATGCAGTCAAGGATTTATCCTTGAGGATTGTGTAGTTTTGAAGGAGGTTTTTCACTTGGTAATAGGCTAATCATCCACAAGGAACAACGCAAGGAAATACGATCTTGGAGGGCAAAGAGGAAGGCTGGAGAGAATCCAAGATTACTTGTGAGCATCTGTGAGGATTGTACTGAGAGTTGGCTAGCTGTGAGAGCTAAGGCTTTGTATAATTCATATGTATTTCCACCATGTATGAAAATACAATAATGTGGGGTTTTTATCTGAGTATTTCCCCAAAGTATTTTCATGTGTATTGTACCATTGATTCTTCTTCTTCAAGTTATATTGTTCAACTCGATCTTTAAGCTTTCGCAAATTGATAGTAGATGTAGGTTGTAGTATTATGTTTTGATTTATATTGCATTATCGAGTTAATCCGTCACAAATTTTCTACATGGTATCAGAGTTGTGAACAATATACTGGGAAGAGAATTCGAAGTTTGAAGTTCAGCGTTGCTGGTGCAAATTGAATTCATATCATACCTCAAGGTTGGCCAATGGCATTCTATGGCTTGAGTCTCGAGTATAACTTGGAAGGTAGCTCAAATTAAATAGCATGGAAAGATAGAATGGAGGTTGTATTAGAAGACAATGACTTGAAGGAATTCATTGATCAAGAAATCCCAAAGCCAGCTTCAACTAATGCACAAGAGTTGGATGAGTGGAAGAAGTGTGTGGCAAAAGCAAGACAGTTCATCCTTGAGGGAGTTCGAGACCATATTATCTCAAGCCTTCATGGGAAGGATACTCCATTTTCAATGTGGAAGACATTGAAGGACCTCTACCAGAACAGTAGTGACCAGAGGAAATTGGCACTCAAGGATAAGCTTTGAAGAGTCAAGATGGAGAAGGGTGATACTATTTCTACATATCTGAACAAGCTCACCACTTGCAAAGATAAGCTTGGTAGTGTGGGAATAACTATTGATGATGATGATATGGTGAGCCTCACTCTCCTTGGCCTTCCAAAGAGTTGGAATAGCTACCAGGACTCTGTGAATGGAAGGGATAAGCTGTCAGATTGGGAACGACTATGGTCAGATCTTATGCAGGAGGAGATCAGGAGGAGCACACGAGATGGTTCTTCATCCAAGAATGATGATGAATAAAATCTTCCCTTAGCAAGTAAGGCAAGGAAAGGGAAGGGGAAGGCTTCCCATTTAAAATTGAATTCTTCTCATGGAGGGAAGAAGGGTGACATGTCTAAAGTAAGATGCTTTAATTATCATAAGATGGGACATTATGAGACTAATTTACCATCGAAGAAGTCCAAGAAGGGATCCTCGAAAGGATCGGAAGGTGAGGCATTAGCCTCTCAGTTTGAAATAGACTTTACCCTCATCGCATGCATGGTGTCATCAATGACGGGTTGTGCCTGGTATCTTGACAATGGAGCCTCATTCCACATGACTGGTGATAAAAATTTATTCAGTGCCTTGGAGGAGAAAGACTTCAAGATGCGCATAGATATGGGTGACGATGGAAGATATAGTGTTTCAGGAGTGGGCACAGTTTCTTTTTAGAGGGAGCATGGAGCTCCTCTCACCTTAACAGATGTGACGTATGTGCTTGGACTGAAGAAGAACTTGGTATCGGTCGTGATGTTGGAGGACAAAGGCTATGATGTTGTCTTCAGTAAAGGAAAGGCGTTCCTAAGACACATAGCCACGGGTCAGACCAAGAGGATAGGGATTCTAGTGAAGAATCTCTATAAACTAGAGGTAGATGATTGTGCAACATTGAGTACAAAAGAAGAATTGGTGCAAAGCCAAGACAGTGTCGATTTTTGGCATAGGCGGTTGGGCCATTTGCATCATGGGGCTTTGAAGATAATGCAGCAGATATCTACAAGACTTCTCAAAGGTAAACTTGAGCAAGTTGACACATGCAAAGGTTGTACCTTGGGAAAGTAAACCAAGTCTTCCTTTCATGATTGAGACAGTCGAGCAGAGGCTATCTTAGAGCAATTTCATACTGACTTTTGTGGACCATTCTTGATGGCCTCCATAGTGAAGCAAAGGTATTATGTGATTTTCATTTATGACTATTCTCGTAAATGCTGGATTTATTTCATGCAGAAGAGGGACCAAACTTTCACAAAGTTTTGTGAGTTAAAATCTTTGGTCAAGAAAGTGTTGGGAAGAAGATCAAGGCCTTGAGAAGCAACAACGGTGGAGAATATGTCTCTCAAGAGTTTAAGGACTTTTTTGTAGTGGAAGGAATTAAGTGAGAGTTGATGGAACCTCATAACCCACAGTAGAATTGGGTGGCCGAGAGGAAGAACAGAACTATCGTAGGGGCAGCACGGGCAATGTTGCATGACCAAGGCCTACCACTTCACTTGTGGGCTGAGGCATGCAACAAACATTCTATTTGCAGAATAGAAGCCTGCATCGCATACTTGGGATGAAGACACCAGAGGAAGCTTTCTCCCATAAGAGACTAGATGTGGGTCACTTCAGGATCTTTGGCTCATCAGTATATTGAGGGGAATATAGGGCCTTTGCTTCTGGCTTAGGTCATGTTATCATCTACTTGAGTATAGCTCTTTGAGGAAAGAAAGAAATAACCCAGTCAAGTCTTTCTTTAAGTAGCTCTGAATGTACAAAGTATTAACAGATTCTTCCCTTAATGAGTAATTACCTTTATATTTCGGTCACTTAAAATATATAAAGCCAAGCGTCAAAGGAAAAAGCATAATTACTATATATAGAATGACCAGAAGCTACGCCTTATCACCTTTTTTATATTACTTTACGAGCCATGCCACTTGTATCCTTGGCTAGTGGAACTTCTTTTCATTGATTATCGGTCAAAGTTTCAACCTACCTAAACTCTAGCTTGCTTGCTAGGACAAGGCTTCGGAAAGATCGGTTCTCGAACTAATCCATGTGACAAAGGATGCATGGAAGAATCTTGAGATGATAGTAGAGTTGGGGATATTTGTGGGGCTTTCGGGTGTACTTCCCTACCAGTCGGAGGACAGTGGTTCGCAAAGATATCAAGTTTGATGAGCAGAATACCATGCGAGTTTCCCTTGAGGGAGCTTCAACTATAGGCTATGGAGGAACTGTTGATTCCTAAGGAGGAGGAGCCTCAGACTGATGCGGAGCAAACATATGCAGATGTTCCAGGAGTGGATACATCCACTCAGGTAGAGTCTTCCAAAGATTGACAGAAGCGCACAAGAGAAGCTGACAAATTGTTGGAGGATGCGAGAGAGAATGTGGGAGCACCATCTTCTCAGCACAGACAAAGGAGGTCACCTGAGAGATACACCAGATACATGGCCCTTTTTGCGGAATGTATTGATACCTAGCCATCTTCCTTTGAGGAAGCATTGCAGCAGCCGATTTGGGTTGATGCTATGGTGGAGGAGTATGACTACATAGTTTGTAACAGTGTTGGGGACGTGGTTCCGAGACCGGAAAACAAGTCAGTTGTGAGTTCCCATTGGCTTTACAAGGTAAAGAAAGCTTTTGATGGTAGTGTGGAGAAGCATAAGGCAATATTTGTTGCCCTTGGCTTTTCACAGGTCGAGAGGATCATGTTGTTGCAATATATTTCGATAGAGGAGCAAGAGGCTGACATTTTGACAAAGGCATTGTCAAAGTGTAAATTCGAGTTCCAGAGAGGCAGGATCAGGGTGGAAGATAATCCCTTTCTTGTTGAGAGGGAGTGTTGAAATATGGAAACAAGAATATTCCAATTTAATTTTTCCTTGAATTAAATTGTGAATTAAAATCGAATTTAGTCTTAACGGCTACTTGGCAATGATTAATTTATTTATTTTAAATTAATTAGTTGGATAAATTCAAGTTAGAAGTCTTTTTGAAGTCATCCAAGAGTTATCCCTTAAATTAACAAGATAAGATTGAGTTATATTTGAGTTGTAATTAGTTAACTCAGTTTACTGAGTTAAGTCCAGTTAAATTAGTTCCAAATTGTTTGAGGAACTAATAG
>APFE030805921.1:74996-103118 GCA_000404065.3 Pinus taeda | reverse complement strand
CAACTAGTGCTACTCCAATTAACTGAAGATTCCCTCATCAGAAACTCATGCATGTCTATTCTGAGAAAGACCCAGTTGAGATTAATGTTCAAGGATAGTGTACTATCAGTTTCATGTGTTTTATCATGGAGAAACTCATGCATGCAGTCAAGGATTTATCCTTGAGGATTGCGCAGTTTTGAAGGAGGTTTTCCACTTGGTAATAGGCTAATCATCCACAAGGAATAGCGCAAGGAAATAGGAGCTTAGAGGGTAGAGAGGGAGGTTGAAGAGAAGCCAAGATTTCCTAGGAGCATCTATGAGGATTATACTGAGAGCTAGCTAGCTATGAGAGCTAAGGCTTTGTATAATTCCTATGTATTTCCACCATGTATGATAATACAATAGTGTGGGGTTTTTATCTGAGGATTTCCCCAAAGTATTTTCATGTGTATTGTGCCATTGATTCTTCTTCTTCTGCTTATATTTTTCAGCCCGATATTCAAGCTTTTGCAAATTGATAGTAGAAGTAGGTTATAGTATTCTTCTTTGATTTATATTGCATTATCAGGTTAACCTATCACAGATTTTCTATTCCTTTTGTGTCTGCTCCTGGACCTTTGGCAAGCACTCCAAATATTGTGGATAGCATGGGTCCCTTTAGGAACTCCTTTGGTTGGAATCCTTCATTTAGTTTAAACGCCCAGGTTCAAATGCCAGGGGGCACCATTCCTAACATGCACATACCGACAGGGGGCATTACTATTCCCCCACCATTTATAGGACAAACTGGACAATCATTGATTGACATGAATCCTCCATATGTTAATCCAGTGCCAACGGCCAACTATGTGGTTGGCTAAATCCCTCAACAAGGTCTCACTCAATCCATTTGGGCACCCCATTATCAACCTCGATTGAGTCAAGGGAGCATGTATTATCTTGGGAACAATCAAGCTTATATCCCCCAACCTAACAACCCATATGGACGGAAACAATATATGGTTGTTCCTTACAAAAATTATTATTCAACAAATCCTATGTATAATTTTTGGAACAATATGACGGGCAGACAGCAAGGACCCTCAAGTCACTTGTCATCACCCTGGTTAGAATCGGGGGCACCATACGCTTTTCCTTTTTTGGCAACACTCGACATCCCCAATCTGTACAAATTGACCTATGACCACATCTATCATAACTTACATTGGCCTCCAATCCGACACAAAATTCCTACTGATATCACGAAGTTTGAAGGAAAACAAGGGGAGGATCTAGGTACACATATCACCACCTATCATCTATTGTGTGTATCAAAGTCCATGGTGGATGATAGTATCTAGCTCCAACTCTTCCCCCACACCCTTACTAGAAATCCTGCCAAGTGGTACATTGAGTTAACACACGTGTTAGTTAATACCTTTCGTGCATTGGCTATGGAATTTTTAAAGCAATTTTAGTTACCCAGCCACTATGAAATCGAGACAAAACTCCCTAGTAATTTATGCTAAGACACCCCCACCCACATCTCCAATCACATTCATGAATGGAGACATAAGTGAAGGCTAGTCAAAGTGCCCCTTCTGGATTATCTATTAGCAGATTGGTTCTACAAATATATTCTTCCCCAAATCACCAAGGATGTTGCCTTAGGTGGTTTAGTCACTGAATACCAATCCATTTGTCATGCCTAGCACTTAGATTTGATTTATTCACAGCTGCCGAGAATGGGTGCCCTAGGGTAAATTTTGGGGTTAAAACCCTAAGTTTTGGTGCTAAAGGCCCAAGTTTTGTATAAAGCATGTAAAGTATCTGCATTTTGTGGTCACAGAGCGTGAAGATGTATACAGTCAAAAGGGTTTCCACCCTTAGTTTAGATAGCTTATGTTGGCTTGATAAGATCCACCCTTGGTCCACAGACCATGGGAATGTATAAAAAGGAGTCTTAGAAGAGTCTAAGGCAGTTCAGTTCTTAGGAATTTTTTGGGAAATTAATCAATGTAATGGGTCTGTGAGAGCTAACAGAAAAGAGTCTCAGTGTAGGAAGAGGCTCTACAAATGAGTGCGCAGAGGCCTGGGGTAGAGGTCTGTAGCTGAGTGTGCGGACCCCTGCAGCTATGTGCGTAGGGAAGTTAGAGTCTGTACTGGAGATCTGAACCATCAATAAAGAGAATTATTCTGGAGATATCTGTGTATGAGCTATTTTACTTATGTTATGATTGTACATAGTTATGTTATGTTGAATATGTAATGCTATATTGATGCATGAATATATGTGTTTTACTTTTTCATATGAATGCAAGTAAGAATAACTGTTTATGCGAACATAATCATAATGCCTATTGAAGTAACCAATACTTAAGCTAATATGGGTAGACACAGAAGTAAGAGTAATTAGAGGGGTGCATAAGCATCTAAATTTCCTATTTAGGGTCCATAAAGGAAGATCACAGACCTTCGCAAAGATTTCAAGGCCAAATAAGAGAAGTACATTGATAAGCCCTAAAAGGCTTATCATTCTATGCGAAGGAAGTGCTAGGCTATAAAACGACATCACAATTATCTCAGGGTGCAGAAGCTTTGTTCCTGCATACACCAATACTGCTTCAGGTGAGACTTCAGTCTACACTCTGTGGATTAATGCCAAAAGGGCCAGCAGTGGGTTAGGGCCCATCAAGCCAACAAATGGTTCCGTTGACAGGACTGGGATCTACATAACGAGATTTGTGATGTCGCATCACTGGAATCCGACTAAGAAGGAGATTGAAGAATGGTTGTATAGAAAGATCCACGAATTCGCGGTGCAAGAAAACAGGAATTTGTGATTAATGAAAGAACAGTGGTTGGACAGATACCTATACATAGAGATACACATGAGCTTCTTCTGTTCCTTCCCGGTCAAGTTGTATGAGTGGATCACGAAATTGGTGGATGTTCAAGGAAGGTGGAAGCTTAACGATCCAATAGTCTGGACCCCAGAGTTAGTGTAGAGATTAGAAGCCTCTGAAGATAAGATCGCATGCATTGTCGATCATTGCCTTGATCATATCATAGGAGGGTTCGTGACAGAGTTCGCAGTTGATGCCTTGGTCAGCTACAACAAAGCAGAGCGCCAATTCTTCAAGGGACCATGAGGTAAGTATTTAAAATAGTTAAATACCTAGATTAAGATACTCTTGTGTGAAAATCGGGTTATGAAGCTATCTTGATGTTTGGGGCTACGTGAAGTGGAAATACATTCAAGAAAAAGGGGAAAACGGGCCTTGAATATAGCCCACTAATTGAACCCCCTTCGAGTGATGACGAGGAAGAAACACAGGCATCTCCATAGAGCATTGTTTAGTTGATAAAGCAAGGGTTCTCGTGAATACCCCATCCACCCACACTGCCTCCATCTTCGCCTCCGCCACATACACCTTCTCCTACACCACCACTACCTCTGCCACCATACAAGATGGCGAACTCAATAAAGCTACATGTGTTCAAGGGCATCGGAAATAAAGATCCAGACCAGTTTTAGTTTGTCACAAAGGTTGTATGGGAAAATTAGTGTATCACGGATGATCAAATGAAGAAAGCCATGTTAGTTAGTGCTTTCTAGGATTATGCGCTAATGTGGTACATTAAGTACTGTACTAGTAACCCGACATTCGTGTTGGTAGATATTAAAATTGTGTTGAATAAGGAATTCAAGAGACCTAAGTCTGAAGCGCAATCAACTATGGTATTCAAAGAGATCATGATGAAGCCTGGTGAGACACCCTGGAATCTGGATCAAAGATTGAAAAGTACAGTCCGTGAAGCTAACATGAATTTGGCTAATGGGTAGCACCGCAAGTGGTTTGTGGCTTCGCTCTTGCCTCATCTAAGGGTTGTGCTATCACAGCAAAAAATTGCGATCCATGCGGAAGCCCTGGAAATTGCGATGAGATTGCATGAGACACCGATGCAAGATGCTAATCTGGGGGTTCATGATATTCATGTGTAGTTGCAGAACCTTTGCCTAGAAATGTAGAGTCTGAAGAAAAATAGAACAACTCAACCCGAGGTGCACGAAGAAGTTTGGAGCCTGAAGTGAAAAAGCCAGGGGCATGAAAAAGATCACTGTCTAGTTTTCACAAATTATGTTGCAGTAGGGAGACCAATGCCTCTGAGGCTAGAAGCTCTAGAAGCGCCAAGTATAGGGCCAGCGCTATGGTGTGTTATCTTTAAGGTACCTGGAAAACATGCGACACACAATTTCCATTTGTTGCAGAAATTCGTATAGACACCGCAACAACTCTTTTGCAACTTATGTCAATCGGTGGGTCATGATCAGTGCAATTTCTGTAGTTACAAATTAATGATGGATAGAATGCCTTCATATAGGGTGCAAGAAGAAACCCAGCCTCCAGACCATGGTGTTGGGGGAGCACGAGGTGAGTATCAGGGGCGCAAACAAGGCCGAGGTGGGGGAGCACCTGATAGAGGTCGAGGGCAGGTCATTTGTTACAACTATAGGGGACCGGGACAGTACGTGCAAGACTACCCAAATTTGACGCGTCTTTCATGCCACTATTGTACTCAGTTTGGCCACGTGACGAAGGATTGCCCTATATTGTTAGCTAAGATACATGAAAAAGGGTCGCAACCTCAGTAGCGACTCAGAATCTGCAGATGATGAGGGATGAGCCTCATGAGGAAGATCCTAAGGTAAATATTGTACTGTGGAGTGGTGGGACGACTGGTGAAGATAAGGGGAAGCAACCTGAAGAAGGTGAGTGGGTCCGCAAAGAGACATAAAAAGAGACTAGGTTTGATTTAGAATGTGCAAGAGAAATTTTTATGGAAGTGAAGAAAATCTTTGCTAAGGCCTCTACCTCAGGAAGTCAGGAGAAGCCGACTGAAGAAATAGACTCATCCATGATTACTACTTTCTTAGAAACCTGAATGAAGTTGTTGCATGATAGCAAGGCTATGAAGGGAGTTCATGAGCTGATCAATAGGTGCGTAGGGAAGGAAAACACTACTGACAGACTACACGTAGTCAGGAAGATTGGAAGGCATAAGGCAAGAATGGGTTATGAGATGAGGCTCACTGCACAGATAGGAGAATATGAGATGGATCAAGTCATTCTAGATCTAGGTTCAGACGCGAATTGTTTTCCTAAACAAACATGGGAAAGAATGGGGAGACTTGTGCTATAGTGGTCTTCGATCAAGTTAAGAATGGAAAATCAACAGAAAATCATCCCCATGGGAATGTTTCAGGGAATAGCAGTTGATATTGAGGGCGTGAGCACACTAGCTAGTTTTCAAGTAATAAAGATTGTGGATGACAACAATCCATACCTCGCGCTCCTTGGGATCGATTGGGCCGCTAACATGAATGGGGTAATCAATTTAAAGAAGCAATAGATAATATTTGATAATAAATCACTCCACATAGTGGTGACCCTGGTTCCTGCAGAAGGACCGTGCTATACTGAACCGGTCCGTGATTATGAAAGTGATGATGATTTGGATCAGATTTACAAGATAATGGCACGAGATAAGGATTGGGTGAATCTGATAGTAGATGGGCGTATTGCATGGGGCCATGAAAGTTCATGCACATTAGATTCAAATGAAGAATTGGAGCACTGATAGAATCGATTGCATGAAGTATATATGTTGCGTTATAACATGATGACCAAGTCATTGCGCTGCATATCGTCAGAGGTAAGAAATCTACCTTACTATGATGGGTTAACTGATGTTGACAACTTTTTGGATGCATTCGAGAGAGAAGTTCTAGAGAAGCATCATTTCCAGACCTTAGATTGGGCGCTACGCCTGCGAGATGGTGGTGCACACACAAGGACAATTTTGATGATTGGCGGATGTACAGAAAAATGATGAGAGTGCGGTTTGGTCACCCACAAGTGCGGCTAACAGAAAAATATGATGGGAGGATTGACCCGCATGACCATTTGGCCAAATGGACTAAAGTGTATGGAGTGGAGTTTTAGCTGGAGTGGGTACATCTGTTTTGTCATACCTTAGATGTTATATCACTGAATTGGTACTTGGAGACAGAGCTCCGCCATGGCACTAAAGAATGGGATGTTTTGCGTGAAGGATTTTTTATGATGTTTAGCTTTGAGGATGGGTTTCAATGTATTGATGAAGCATTGCAGGAGTTCAAGGTAGTGATCTTTAGGATACCACATGATCCTCTAGATTTAATTCAACATGAGTGGACTACCCAGCTGAGCCATGCGCTGGAGTGCTACAATGTGATAGCAGAAGAAGAAGACAAAGACCCGAGGAAGATTAATATTCCAGAGACTGAAGGTCACCGTGAAGTTGAAGGACCATAACTAGAGAATCCAGACATCACCGAGCGACTCAAAACTAGACAGGTGAACATTGTCACGGATGCAGAGCTGAAGGTTGCAAAGATTGGGGACTACTGGGATGACGTAATAGTAGATAAGGTTTTTGAATTGCTCCACAAATATCAGGATCTGTTCCCTACGAAGTTTTTAGATCTAAAAGGGATAATAGGGGACTTGAGTGTCATGAA
Organism: Pinus taeda; assembly: GCA_000404065.3. Taxonomy (NCBI): domain Eukaryota; kingdom Viridiplantae; phylum Streptophyta; class Pinopsida; order Pinales; family Pinaceae; genus Pinus; species Pinus taeda. The sequence continues at coordinate 96,592 of APFE030805921.1, read as the reverse complement.
TATCACTCTAAAACTAGATGTGAAGCCAATTAAGCAAAGACCTTACTATCTCAATCTATGCCTAGATTGTCGTGCCGATGGAGAAACTGTCAAAAAAGGATTATACATTCTACTAGAATGAGGAATGTCAAAGGAGCTTGGATTTACTTAAAGAGAAAATGGTCACCACACCGATCCTAGTCTTCGCAGATTAGAAGAAGGAATTTCATGTGCATGTGGACACGTCATGTATTACGCTAGGTGTAGTATTGACACAGGCCAGTGAGGGAGAATTGGATCATCCTATAGCATTCTCAAGTAGGAATCTATCTAAATCTAAGAAGAATTATTAAACAATGGAGCGCGAAGGGCTAGCTATGGTATACATGCTCTAGAAGTTCAGGCATATGTGGACACTTTAAGATGTATACAGACCATTTTGCATTGAAGTACTTGGTGAACAAGCCTGTGTTGGGGGGGAACTATGTAGATGGTTGTTTTTGTTTCAAGAATATGATTTTGAAGTTATTGTGAAACCAAGATGATTGAATGCCAGACTGGATCATCTGTCGTGCATTGAAATAGGAGAGGAGCCTACTAATTTGGAGGAAGGACTACCTGACGCACATCTCTTTGTGGTGCACGTCGTAGAGAGTCACTTTGAAGATATTATACACTTCGTGACAATGGGAATGGCTCCAAAAGGATATACTAGCCAACAAAAGGAGTTGGTGGTGTGCGCGACAAACTTTTTTGTCATTGCAGGACACTTGTATAAAATGGGATCAGATGAAATATTGCAACGTTATGTGCCATAATTTGAACGAAACAGCATCCTGACTGAAGCTCATGGAGGACCCATGCGAGTACATTATGCGAGCAAAGAAACAGCACAGAAGATTCTACGCGCTGGGTTGTGGTGGCTGACACTCCATAAGGATTCAAAAGCATATTGTAGGGCATGTGATGCATACCAAAGGATGGGATGACCATTGCGGAGGGCTGAGCTACCTCTGAATACGCAAATATCATTACAGCAATTCGAGAAGTGGTTGATTGACTTTTTAGGGCCAATTCAGCCCCCAAGAAAGAAGATGGTCTGCGATACATCATCACAGCGACTAAGTATTTAACCAGATGGGCAAAGGCACAGCCTATGAAGGATTGTACAAGTGCAACATCAGCCAAATTCATCTTTGAGTACATGCTGATGAGGTTTGGTTGTCCAAAAATTTTGATGAGTGATCGCGATACACATTTTCTTAATGAAACAATTATTGTGTTGATGGAGGAATTTCAGGTTTACCATCAAAAAAGTACGTTGTATCACCCGTAGGCTAATGGAACAGTAGAAGTCTTTAATAAGATACTGGAGAGTACATTGACAAAGTTTTGCAATGCAGAAAGAAATGACTGGGATGTGCACGTACCCACGGTGTTATGGGCTTACAGAACAACTTGTAAGAAGTTGACTGGACAAATGCCTTTTAGGCCGGTTTATGGCATTGAAGTTGTGATGCCAATGGAATACATTGTGCCTAGTCTATGCATAGTGGCATTCATAGGAATGGCAGATTGTGGAGCTGTGGAAGAAAGGGTCATGTATCTAACAAAACTAGAAAAGGATAGGTTTCTAGCTGGATTCCATCAGCAAGTTTAAAAGGAGCGCAAAAAGGCATGGACGATCGGCACATCAAATTGTGCACCTTCAAGGTAAATGATTAAGTATTATTATATGACAACAAGTTTGATAAATTTCCATGAAAATTTTGAATGCATTAGCTGGGGCCCTATGTCATCAAGGAGATAACCGATAGTGGAGTAGTTTAGTTGGTGAAGTTGAATGGAGAGCCATTCCCAGGGAAGGTGAATGGTAGTCGATTGAAGCCATACACCTGGGATATAGCCAGATGATTATATGAAGGAAGAATAGTCTTAGCACTCCAGGCAGCTAAAAGGAGGTGTGGGTCTATAAACTACACTGCCCGGGTTGTAGAGCTTCGTGATTAGGGTACTGCGCAGAATGAATGATTGTCACAGTGTTAACAGAAGCACAAGGGGAGTTGCACTATTGAAGGAGAGACCACGCAGGGCAGCTGGAAAGTGACCGTTATGGTAACCATTCATGACTTGATAGTGGGTAACTGACTAAATGGAGTGGGGGGTGGCAATTAAGTTGGAATTTAAGAGCAAGATCTTTTAAAATATGTCACTGTAGCATTTATGACCAGATTTTGGGGGGAACGGTGGGATTCAAATTCAAATTTTCCTATAAATTACAGATGGTCGACCAACAAAAAACACTTGGAATTTTGAGAATTGAGTTATTAAGCTATCAAGAATGCATGAACCTTGACTATTTCGAGGCTTTGGTAGTGAGTTCAGTGTTTGAGAAATTGTTGAAGGAAACTCAGGAGCTCTTAACTAGCATTATGTTGGTACCCATGGAGATTGCACGTGTTAAAGAAGCGATGGCAGCTAAGGGAGCTGCCCCAGAGGTAGTGAGTGTAGAGGTACCTGGAGAAGTACCCAAATAGCTGAGTTCAGCTAGGCCAAGGCCTAAACTGACTAGAGAGGGTCCAAACACAAAGAAGGATAAGCAAAAATAGGCACAGCAGTGCACGTGTCGCCTAGACAACACCCGTAGAAAGAAAAGCCCACTGCACAGGAGAAGGGCAAGGTAGTAGACCTGGAACCTGATGAGGACATAGAAGATGTCAATATGGGCATGGAAGATGTTGACATGGGGGCAGAAGACATCGATGTTTAGGGAGAAAACCATATCTCCAAGCTCCTAGCATATGTCCCTCCACGCCGAGGCAAGGTGAATGTACCAAAGGACATTGATGAGAACAAAATCACACTCTTCACACTGTTGCTCCCTGACAAAATCAGGATTGGGATTTGGAAGATACATAGCGCTTTCCCCACTTGGCCCCTAATACATTCATGCACCGCATCTTCTATAAAGACTCTGGTGTGACCGCGCTGGAGCCGAGATAATAGGTAAAAGGGGTGGAGAAGGCAGGACTATTGAACCTGCGATGGGTGTCGCATTACAACTGCGCACCGATAACTTTGATAGTGATCAAGCAGTTGTTATGCTTAGTGCACGATGGTTGCCTATGGTTAGGAGAACTGATACCAATCACTGACATGTTGATCCACAGGATCACTTTTCTCCTGAAATCAAGCTTGAATTCGGCCATGGCATTTAGCGAAAAGACGAGAGAGCGTGACCTTGCCGAATGAATGAAAGATAGTTTCAAGCTTGCTAAGAAGTCATGTGGCTACTCCATCTCTAGCATAGTCAACCCTGCGGTTAAAGTAGCCACCCATATCTTGGCAGGGCAAATCATAAGGAAGTGTCGTGTATATGAAGTGTCGGCAACGGTTATATCTTTAGAAGCCCAATGCACGGAGGGCATATAATTTAATTAGGCGTGCTACCTCTACTACGAGTTTCTCGCGAACTGCAAAGGAGAACAAGATCAAAGCAACACCTTCCACTATGCATGGTTGTTGCTGTTGATTGTACTAGTTACGTGGGACTTACCGGAGGACAGTCAGTTTCCTCGAATTATAGAGAAAATACCAAAAGCAATGAAGTTCACTTCGCTCAAGGCCACGAAGGACCCCCAAAGGGTCAAGGACAGAAAGATATTCTGGATTCTCATGGAATCAAGCATCCACGCCACAATCAACTACAAGTCATGGCTCTCACCGACTGTCTTTGAGAAGTTTCCTAAATATGTGGAGTTCAAGGAAAACTTCCACTACATTTCCATCAGAGCGTGAAAGGACCCCATACAAAAATGGTATGATCTTCCATACCTAGCGATGGATGATGCAATCACCACAGTTTTGGAAAGTTGGCAGGCAGAATGGCGCATGGCCTCAGAGTTATCAACTGGATCTAGTAACTCTACCATGAAGTAAAAGAAGGAAGAGGCCAGGTTAAATATGGAGTAGTTGGCCAAAAGATGGAGGAAGGAACCTGAAGACAAAGACAAAGCAGAGCACATGGCCAAAAAGTAGGAAGAAGGGGAGGAGGAAGAGGAATACCATGACTTTGATAGGAGTCAAAAGTCACCTTCTCCACAGACAGAGGAGTAGGAGCAGCACTCAGAATAAGGAGAAGCAGACCTAGAGACTACACCATTCCACATTAAGCACACAAGGGAGCAGGAGAAGGTAGAGCCGTGGAATAAGTCTAAGGCTAGAAAATCATCATTTGACCCAATCACCTTGACAGAGGGTGATTTGAATGATATTGGAGATAGAGTAAGGGACGTGACAGTGAAACTGCTACAACAGGTCGAATAGCAACAGAAACAAGCCTTGGTCGCCATTCAAATGGATCTGCATGAGCTACAGATCCAGGTTACTCAAGTGCAAACTAGTGTAGGGTGGAGTGGCATGGCATCAAGCATTTTGGCACCTAGAACCTCAAATGCAGCAGAGATGGTCTGTTTAATGGATCCCCAGGCTATCGCACCGCCGGATGGATCATTGATTGAAGAAACAGAGACTGACAGGGCCACTGTCAGTGCCCTCAAGAAATTTGGGTTGAACATGGCCACGCTTCCAAGTGAAGCCCTTCACACCCTGCAGGATGGTGTGATCGCACAACTACGGGCTCAGGAACAGCGTGCCTTGAATGTTATCAGCAAGCAGAAAGTGAACAATGCCCAGATGTTCGTCAAAAAAACGTCCACAATTGATCTTCTTATGAAGGTGGTAGAAAAGAATGAGCACACAACAGTTGTGGTGGCTGAGGCATGCCAGAATGTTCCAGAGCTGAACATCCCAGAAGACGTGCCAGTTGATGCAAGAATCTGGAAGACCGCTACAGGTGTGCGCGAGGCACGAAAAGAGTTGGCTGAGGTTTAGTTTGAATTGAACCTTAAGATCACACAACTTGAGTTGAGGGCCCAACCTTCATCTCCACTAGAAGTCAGAGAGCAGTGTGAGACCACTGTCAAAGATGTCATTGCAGTCGTTTATACCGCAGTGAAGGATTGCATTGCACTTTTTGAACATGCGTTCGAAGTAGTTACCAGTTTGCAGGAAGATCCCAACCTGCAAAGGCTAGAAAAATGAGGCACAAGAGCTACAACAAAGGTATGACGAGGTCAAAGCGATGGCATGCATTGTCGCCATCACGCAAAGGTTGGTGAAGTTGAAGGAAGTGAAGGCACTAAAGGAACAGGTGGACGCAGCTCAGTGTAAGGAGGCAGTACTGAAGGCTAGATTGGGGCCTTAGATAGAGGAAGCCTATGTGCTCACAACCTCCATTGAAGGGAAATTGGCCAATCTACAGCAACGCAGTGGAAAATACAAGCAGATAGTGCAGGACCAAGGATGGAGCAGTTGCTCGAGCAAGCTAAGCAGGCAGCAACACAGTGTACTGTTGAGGTTGCAGTAGTACAGGTGGAGTTGGGAGGTCTTCACGATAAGATCTCTACACCGACCAAATGACTCAGGATGAGTCACCAAATTTGTGTTGGGAGCCTATTGGCAATAGGTCTCATAGGGTCAATTTTGGGGTTAAAAACCCAAGTTTTGGGGCTAAAGGCCCAAGTTTTAAATAAAGAATGTAAAGTCCCCACATTTTGTGGTCGCAAAGAATGAAGATGTATACAGTCAAAAAGGGTTTCTGCCCTTAGTTTAGGTAGCTTGTGTCGACTTTATGAGATCCACCCTTAGTCCGCAGACCATGGGAATGTATAAAAAGGAGTCTTAGAAGAGTCTAAGGTAGTTCAGTTCTTATGAAGTTTTTGGGAAATTAATCAATGTCATGGGTCTATGATACCTAAGAAAAATATTCTTAGCATAGGAAGAGGCTCTCCAGATGAGTGTGTAGAGGCCTAGGGTAGAAGTTTGTAGCTGAGTGCACTAACCCCTGCAGTTGTGTGCGCAAGGAAGTTAGAGTTTGTACTGGAGATCTGAACCATCAATAAAGAGAATTATTCTAGAGATACCTATGCATGAGCTATTTTACTTTTGTTATGAATGTACGTGGTTATGTTATTTTGAATATTTAATGATATATTGATGCATGAATCCATGCTTTTTACTTTGTCATATGAACACAAGTAAGAATATTTGTTTACGCAAAGATAATCATAATGCCTATTGAAGTAACCAATACGTAAGCTAATATGAGTAGACACAGAAGTAAGAGTAATTATAAGGGTGCGTAAGCATCTGAGTTTCCTATTTAGGGTCCATGAAGGATGATCGCAGACCTCCGCGAAGGTTTCAGGGCCAAATAAGAGAAGTACATTAATAATCCCTAAAAGGCTTATCGGTTTGTGCCAAGGAAGGTTTAGGGTATAAAACAAAATCACAACTATCTCTTGGTGTGGAAGCTTGGTTCCTGCATCCCCCCATACTACTTCATGAAAGACATCAATCTGCGCTCTGTGGATTGATGCTAAAAGGGCCAGTAGTGTAGGGATTTTCTTGGATAATTAACGTTGAACCTCGGTTAGGGCCCATCAAGCCAACAGCAGACTAGCATGTTATATGATGTAATCCCCAATGCCCCTAGAACTTCCAATGCTCCCGCTACTTAGCAACTTGATGCCCACACTAATGGTATTATCTGCACTACCTCTGGGTCTATTGTAAAACAACTTAGCAGACACATTGCCTAGTTTTCTATTGATCCCACTACCCAATCATCTCCTCTTCCTACCGCTGCGATAAACTCTGTGCAGTCTACAGAAAAACCCAGTGGTGAGAATAAGAAGAATAAGAAAAAGACTGCTCCTTCTAAAGAGCAGCCAACCAAGCAATCCAACCCAAAGAAAAAAGTTGTTGTGCCACCTAATAGCGGAAAGGAGAAAGTTGTCAAGTTCCCTTGAAAAATCAGTGTGGAACACCATATGACACATTGTTGTACATGCCTCCAAGAATGCACATGTCTTCTCGCTCAAAATGACACTAGTCGAACCCCTGTAGTCCTAACAACCCTTTCCCTGCTAAGCAGCAGCAGCATCTTATTTTTAACATGCCTCAACCCCCACAAGGGGGCAATGACAGTTCACATCATCCTTCCACTCGTGAAGGACCATCCATCATTTACACTTTTGAAATGGTCGATCTTCAAACACGAGCCAAAACTTATGGAGCTCGAGCCACTAAGTCTCAGGGCGTTACCTCGAGTTCAACCCCACCACCACCAATGATCTTCATATCGAAAGGCCGACTGTTGATATTGTAATTCACCCCCCAAAAGGGGCACTTCATTGCACAAAACATAATACATCTACACATGTTGCCTAGAACTACAATATTGTAGAAGATTTGGCGCAAGCACCATCAGCTATGTTTGTACTTGAAGTATTGCAAACTTGTCCAACACAAAGGAAATCTCTTCTTTCAGCTATTGGTGTGGTTGACCCTTAGGATTCCGTTATAGCAATATTCGACATGGAGAAATGTAAGCCTCTGCTTTCACACCAGCTTGCATTTCAAGTGCAATTTTTTTCGAAAGGATGAGGGGTACATAGAACTGTCATTGATGAAGGAACTTTGACTTCCATCATGTCTACTTCATGTTGGCTCACCTTGGGTTCTCTAACCCTCTCTCCACTATCAAATTCCCTTAAAGCTTTCGATGGCCTCACTTTCATTCCAAAAGGTTACCTTGCCAGCTACCCCATCACTTTGAGTGGGAAAATGGTAACGATGGACATCGAAGTCGTGGATTGAAAACTTGACTATAATCTACTTTTGGGCCGTAGTTGGACTTATTCCATGACTTGCATCATGTCTACTATCTTTTTCATCATCCTATTCTCATTGGATGGAAGGATAGTCACGATGGACCAGCCATTCTTTTGCACCCCAGATTACTCCCCATTACCCAACTGAGTTGTACCTTTAGTGGGTGGCATACCTGACTCTTATGTTAGTATCGGTACCGGTCTTTTGAAGATTTCTTCCTTGATGGGTTGTTTTCCTCTCCTGCCACCCGCAGTTCCATGGACAGTTTCTATGGCCTCAACTATTCCTCATGACCTAACCGATCCCTGGATCCTCCTGACCCCTTCAAAGATTGACTCTTGTGGAGAACAAATGCCATTGTCACCAGTCGAAATGGCCTATCAAGCCATTCAATATGCATCTGATTCTCTAGTCACTTTGGTCACAACCAATAGTACCGCCTCTTCTCCCATAAGTTCTCCCTCTAACGATCTCCTCAATCAAGTCCTACCTTCCTATGAAGTTATTCAAGAGATCATATGTTTAGAGGAGCGACCTTGGGAAACTCTCACCATCACATTTCGATATCTTATTCCGATGCGACACCTATACAAATCCTATCCTTCAAAGCACTTGAGATCATTCCCTTGAGTTATGCAATTGTCCAAACTTTGGATTCAGAAAGGAACATAGGCAATCTTTCAAAGATGTTGTTCATCGATGATGATGTCCAAATTAAAATTGCAATATTCTTGTTGCCACATTTCAACACTCTGGAGGTATGACTCACCTTAGTTAGTCATTGAAATAGAATTTTTTCATTTCCTATGTTGTTTATCATACGCCATTTCGATATACTGCCAACATTACTCATGCTTTGATGAAGGGGTTTCAATGTTGAATTGCATAAACGACCATGTTCGGCTAACTATGAAAACTTTCTTTTATGAGGTGTTTTATCGCTCTTGAATTGAAAAATCCCCAAGTTTTCGTCATCGGGCTCATAAAACTCCTACTATGACAATATAAGCACTTTCCTTTTTAGGAATCTTTCTTGCTCTTAAATTGAAAAATCCCCAATTTTTTCGCTTCTTTGGGCTTGTTAAATCTACGAATAAGGCATGAATAGTTCTTTTATCTCTTTTTCCTCGCTCATTAAACTAAGAAAGGCACCTCGATTTTTCATCATTTGACTCGTTAAAATTTGATGAAGATTTTTTGAGTTTGTCTGCGTGTGACTCATTAAAATTTCACGAAGAATATCAATTTTACTTTGTCCCCTTATACTCATAACAAAATGAGGTCAACGTCTATTGAGCATAGGTTTATCACTTTATCTAGACTCAGTAGACTAACTTACGAAAAAGGAACTATGTCGGGTACACTATTAAACCTTTCTGTTATAGACATTTTTGGGCACTGCAACCCAAATCATAAATGTCCATAAATAGAGGGCTCCTAAGTCCCTAAAAGTGTTGCTTCACTACCTAAAGGAACAAGGTCAGTTGATTACATCATCTCCCAGAAGTCCTCCACTAAAACCTGCTCAAAAATGGTCAAAACTGGACCATACTGAATACCCAGTGCATAGGGTGCAATGCATATCACCTTCCTAGTTTAAAGGGTGTGATGCATACTAGATGGCCCCTCTGTAGGGTGCGATGGGCGAGAATGGACAAATGGCAGAGACAGTTTGCGAAGTGGAAGATCATAGAATCTTCCAGAAGCTTCCCTCTGACACTTGCCTCTCTGTTTTCGACCAGGGATGAGTAAGAGATCATCAGTCTCCAAGTGGAATCAAGAACTATCAGAGAGAGGAAACTAATCAAAATGCCAAAAGATGACTCACCCCCCTACAATCATCTATATATGGATCCCTCATCACAGAGATCCAGAGGTTGGAATCTTGTATCTTGTAGAGAAGTGTTGTTGGTTTTCTGGTGAAACTTCATAGTGTTGGGTGATCTAAGATTTACTTGAGGTGAATAAGGGCTTTCTCGCTAGAGGATGATGTTGGGTCAGAACTATTGGTTGTAATCCTCTTGCTATTCTTGATATTAATAAATTTATTCAATTTTTCCTCCATAATCTTGTATGTTTGATTGTATATGCATTTGTGTGGTTAATACATATCTGGTCCTGTGTTATTTATAAATATAGATCTTTGTTCTTCGATAGTATTATGCTACTTTGATTCCACAGGTGCTCTTTGAAGTTGGGCAGGCGAAGAAGAAGTGGAAAAGATCTATCAGGAAGGAGAGGAATCGAGTAAGGAACCAAGCACAAGACTAAGGTTGGTGTCCTTTGTTCCACTCTCATCTATTTTTCATAAAGGAAAATGAAAGTAGTCTTTACTTGTTTGTTTCTAAGATAGCTACCAATCTTAGTGGGAATAGCAGCTCTGAGTGGACACTATTCCCGGTAACAAAATGGCAACTCCACTGGGGAGCGAATAGATTGTTTGTTAGTTTATCTTTGTTTGTTTTATAAACTTACAGACGGAGCTTGAAGTCAAGCCAGCTAGCCTTCAAACTACATTTTTTATGCAAATGCAAAGTAGATCAATGCTGCTTCAGTCTATCTCTGGGTTTTGTTTATAAATTGAACAATCGATCTGCAAATGTTCTAATTGCCCTAAGTGGTGGCTCTAGTAACCTCATTAGATCAACCCCTATGATTTACAGTTACTGAACATCACTTACTCGGCCTAAATCCCTGAACTGAACTGTAAATTGTGAGCAAAGACTGCTTAAAAGTATCGCACTAGTACCATCGCACCCTCCCTTCAAGGCAGTCTGTATGCATCGTACTTCCCATGTGCAGTAGGTGAGATGCATACTGGATTCCCTGTGTGGCAGGTGTGATGGTCAGGAAAGGTTAACTTTACCTTCAGACTTTGGTTTTTCTTCACTCTTTTCAGTTCTATTTAGGAGTTTTGTTGTCTGTGGTCAGTATATCTCTGTGAAAACCCCCTTCTCTTCCATCATTCCGCCTCTATTGTGCAAAGAACTGTAAGTGTTTTTATGTATTGTGCGCCATTTTCAATTCTCTTTTGCAAAGAAGTAGCGTAGTCGAACTATCATTTCTTAATCTGAAAGTGTCGTAAGTGTCGTTTTCAGTCATAGAAGAGAATCCCATTGTTCTTGACAGTCAATTGTACTGTTACTCTTGTATATGATTTGAATTAGTAATTTTTAAAGTGTTGAAAATAGTTTTCATTTCAAAATCGCAAAGCATCGCCCTTATCTTCACTTCATTTTGAAAATAAATTTGTTAAGTATTGTCGCTTTGAAAATAATTCAGATTTTCACTTAGCATTCTTCTTGTCATTTATACATTAAGAAGCTTGAAAACAAATACATGCATGTGCATTTGCATTTAGACTGGTTGGTTTGATTTAGGACAGTGCATTTAGTGTGTGCTTTGTGCTCTTTGTTGAAAGACTCTCAATTTTCTTTCCTTAGTAGCTAGGATTTTCATTGCCAAAAGAAGATTAAACAGTTTTTTATCATCTTAGACTGCATTTTAGGAATTGTATACACATCACGCGATGAACCTGAAAGGCAAATTTTTAAACAAGATCAACTATAAAATAAATTTAATGAATCTAAAAACGCTTTGGAACCTAACGCACAACATCTAGAGGTCTAGGCTAGAGACGTATTCTGGCGTCATAAAACCTGGTAACTGTTGTTTTCATTGTTGGTTGGGTGATTCCTCCACTCTGAGACGGCAAGTGCCAGTACGGACTTGTGCTCCCATGTATCGTTGAGTATATACTGGGAGACCATAATAGGATGCATCATTTATCCTTTTCCTTAGGAAGCCGCTGTCGTCGCCTATCGGATCTCGAATGCACTAAACACAGTATTCAGGAGATTTGACTGTCTACCGAAAAAGTATTTCTGCAAATTTTGCATTGGGATTGTAGGTTCCCCTCGCTAGATTCTTCCAGAGAAGTCTCTTTCAGTTCCTTTTCAGACTCCTCTAAAAGGAGAAAAGGTCCAATCTTAGCACCTTGTCCTTCAAGACTCATAGAAATCGAAGGCGACTAGGCACTCTTTGTTTTTTTCTCAACTCTTAAAAATTGAAAAAAACAAGGTTGTTGTCAAGCATTCTAAAATTCATTTATTACAAAAACATTTTCCCCTTTTATTTTGAGTTGATCAAGTAATCCGCAATCGTGGAAGAAAGTCAATCAAAACCCCATCGTTCGCAGAGACTTACGAGTCAACCGTCGTTGACTCTGGAAGCGAAACCATTCCGGACAAAGCAGACTCATTTGACTGGATCAAAGTCCCCTAGGTTGGTTGGCGCAAGTACTCTGACATCCTCAGAGACTCCGGTTACTCCGAACATTTTTGGTATCCCTGCCTCTACAGGAGAAATTCCGCAGCAACAAAAGGACATTACAACTGATCCTAGTGTGACGGTAAACACTTCTATTCCTGAACCAGCTTCATCTACAGCTGATTCGGAAGGTGTTACTCCCCAAATGTCTATTTCTACAGAACTTATATCTTCTTCGGCACCAAAAATATTTTACGGACCTGACGATCTACCTCTTCCTCCTGGATTGATTGCCATAGAAGAGATTGTGGAAGATCCTCCATCTAACACTCCAACACAATTTGGAGTTGGGATTGCCCTGTATCCTTCTTCATTAGAAGATATTTTCCCACCATCGGAAGTTCCTGAAGAATTGCTAAGGAATCTTTTGGATAGGCTTAATATGTCTGAACAACCGTCGACATCAAGGATTGTGTCACCCAACACAGCAGCAGCAGAAATTCCTGTTGCTACTCCGACAATGTTTGCCAACGTGCCATCTATCCCAACCAACTCCCAATCGCTGGATGGAGTCCATCTAGGGGCTGTTTTGACAGTATGGATTGTTCCCGTTTGTTCGTCCGGAATTGTATCTGGAATCTCTTATGTTGACTCTCGACAAATTGATCCTTCACTGTGTCAATTTGGGCAAACCAGTCCCCAAAGGCAAATCATTCCTTTGAGTAATGGATTACCATCGTATGGAGGGTTGTATACCCTTTCATTGCCTTCTTCGGAAGGACAACCATGAGAGAGTTCACAACAAAATTTAGGCTTTGCTAGAATTACAACTAGCGGTTGGGTGCCAATCCTGCCTCAACAACCAAGAGTTGTATACTCAATGCAACAAAGTTTACCTATGACAAATATCCCCACTACGCCGGCTATTGTGGCAGTATCGCAAGTACAAGCATTTCCAGTTGTATGCCAACCTCAATTTTCTCAGGTTATAATGCAACAACCTCTTGTACCTATGACACGACCGCAATCACCAACTAGTGGAATGACACAGGTTCAAACGGGGACCACCACCCCCCATCTTGGTCAAACAGTCAGTACTGGACAATAACCCATCACTTCACAACCATGGTTGGTGCAATACCAACAACTGCAATTCCAACAAGCTTACCAAGGATATGAGCAACAAGTCTTTGCAAGTAATGGGCAGCCGTATCAACCCATATCATAATGGTTATGCCCATCAACCTTACCAAAGTTACCAACATCAAATGCATTATGCTGGTATGCAAAGACCAACTGCTCAAGCAATTCCATCCTATCCTGGGTATGCTTCCCCAAGCCTGAATCAACAATTTCCTTTTGTGGCAAATTTAGAGTTACCAGATCTAAATTGACTAACGAATGATCCAATTGCCTACGCTTCTTGGTGGCCAGCGATTCCGCATAAACTTCTATCTGATATTCCTAAATTTAATGGAAATCCAGGTGAAGACCCATCGAATCATGTGATGACCTTTCATCTGTGGTGTTCATCCAACACTCTCAATGATGATTCGATCAGGCTTCACCTCTTTCAGTGAACGTTGATTGGTCCGGTAGCAAAGTGGTATATCGAATTGCCTAGAGCTTTGTTTGATAACTTCAGTACCCTAGCCACAACCTTTTTAACCCATTTTCAGTTACCCATAAGGTACGAAACAGGAACTGAGCTACCAATTTCAAACAAACGATGGCCACTCACATATCCGATCATATTCATGAATGGCGACGTTGTCGTAGAATGGTAAAAATGTATGTTCCTGATCATCTATTGGTTGAATGGTTTATTAAGTCATTGTTACCTGCTATTATAGAAGATGTGGAAAAGGGAGGACTCATCACTGAAGAGCAAGTTATTGCTCATGCACAATATCTAGACTTGATTTATACTCACTCTGGCACGCTCTACAATAAAATCCCTGATGCTCCTAGACCGGAAGTTTCCATTCCTCCCCCTCCTAAATCAAACAAAGACTCTCATGCCGGCGATGGTGTGATAGGTACAAAAAGCACTAAAACCGTAAAGGCTACGTCGAGAAAGGCCCACAAGGTTCCGAGTCAAAATGCAAATGAAGAAATTCTAGTCTTAGAAGTAAATGTTGTGTTGATAGACAAAGGCAAAGAACCCAAGCAATCGGAAGGCAAGAAGAAAAAGAAAGGGAAGAAGAAGAACCAGGAGGAGTCATCTCCTGAAAAATCTTCTGCAAACCCTTCTGGGGATAAGAAACCAAAAATTCCATGCCTAATATGTGACGAGGATCACTAGACCAGAGAGTGTCCATATAAAGCTGAACTTAGAAAATGCTTCAAAAGTTAAAAAACCTCGACTGTATTGACTGATCTATTTCCAAACCTAGGAACAAATCTAGTTGCTAGCAAAAATGCTTCCCCATCCCAAGTGCTAATGTTGTCAGTTTCAAAGCAACTAAATGATGCTCTCATATCGACAAGGAATAAAGATTACGGGAATCCACAGATGTTGAACAATAAGGATAATGATCAACCTAGTAGTTCAACAACAACTTCGACAGAAGTTGTGCCACCCATCATTCCTGAATTAAAAATAAAACCACCAAAGGGAGTAGTACACAAATCGACGTTTAATCCTCATGCTAGAGCAGCACAACACTATAATATAGTGGAGGATTTAGCCCAATCGCCCTCCACGATGTCGACACTTGAGGTATTACAAAATTGCCCCTCCCAAAAGCAGGCTTTATTATCGGCAATAGGTGGGATTGACCCAATGGATTCATATCTTGTGTCTTTTAATCACAAAGGATACGACCCTCAGTTACCAACTCAACTAGCTTTCCTCATTCAAGTGAAAGCCCTCAACAAAACTATTCATAGGACAATTATTGATGAGGGGGCATCCACATGTATTATGTCGATGAGTTGCTGGAAAACTCTAAGGTCTCCATCCTTGTCGCGATCGTCGATGACATTAAAAGCATTTGATGGATGAACATACACCATGTATGGGATATTAAGTAACTTGCAAGTTGAACTGGGGGGCAAAAGAATAGAAATTGATGTTGAAGTTATCGACGGAAACCTCGATTACAACATCCTACTGGGAAGACACTGGATATATGCCATGGCAGTTGTTGTGTCGACCTACTTCAGGAAAATTGCATTTCCTTCCCAAGGAGGAATTAAATCATCGGCCAACAAACATTTCTCCCCAACAGTTCACAAGTTACGGGAAGCATTCTGATGATCCATGGAAGCCCTAATTCGCTTCAAAATATCGGAGTAGGCCTACTAAAAGACCCCACATTAATGGGAAATTTTACCCTACCACCTCCAACCAATTTGGTGGAAGTGGCTAACATGGAAACCTGCAATATGATATCTTCCATTCAAAAGATGTCAGAAAACGATGTTAAAATGGATCATCTACAGGTATTGCCTCTAAACCCACAGGAAATATTATAGCAATCAATGTTTTCAGCATGGGAGGTAAACCCGTATCAACGCTCATCAAGCATTTAGATAGATAGGTCTAAGGAATATGGCACCCCTTTAGATCCTTGGTCACAAGTACACTCTACAGACGAAGGAATCGTTAAATCGATGATGATTGATGGGGCACCGTAGGAAGATTACCACCATCGTTCCCATATTCTGAATTGGAAAGAAGATAATTCCAGCAACCTAGACCATCCTTCAGTTTTTGAATTTCTGTCGAATACTGTGAATACGGTGGATTCCGAGAGAAACCTATCCAATATTGAAGTGACTACCGCCATAAATATCTCAACCAAAACAGATGTTGTAGAGAATATTCATGTCGGAAAATCTTGTTCTTGTTCAGAACTAGAAATATATAGCGCTCTCTTTCACGAGTTTAGAGATGTCTTCGCTTGGTCATATGATGAAATGTCAGGTATTGACTCGAGCATAGTTGAACATGAAATTAAGATGTATCCAGATGTCAAACCGGTACGACAACGGCTACGGCAGGTGCACCCCAAGAAAGTTGTTGCCATCAAGGTGGAAGTTGAAAAACTCCTCCATGCTGGTTTTATTTACGCGGTTCCTCTGACCGATTGGGTATCGAATATTGTTCCTGTGATGAAGAAACAAGGAACCATTAGAGTGTGCGTTGATTATAGGGATGTAAATCAAGCTTGTCTGAAAGACAACTAACCTACACCCTTTATTGACCAGATAATAGATGAATGCGCCGGATGTGAAATCTTTTCATTTATGGATGGATTTTCTGGGTATAATCAAATAAATATCCGCCCACAGGACCAGTCAAAGACTGCATTTATTTGTCTGTGGGGCATGTTCGCATATCGCAAGCTACCCTTTGGTTTAAAGAATGCAGGGGCAACTTTTCAAAGAGAAATGAACTATGTTTTCCATGACATCAAGAACATCATTCAACCATATCTCGACGATCTTCCATCTCATTCGCGAAAGTGGACCGATCATCCGCAGCATTTGAGAGCGATATTTCTACGTTGCCGACACTAAAAGATACGACTCAACCCACACAAATGTGTGTTTTGTGTCAGTTCTGGTCCTTTACTTGGCTTCGTGGTCTCAAAGGATGGGATTCGTCTCAACCCATGTAAGGTTCAGGCAATCATTGATTTGCCTCCACCCTCAAACTTGCTTCAGATTCAGAAGCTCCAAGGGAAAGCAAACTTCCTTAGGAGATTCATTCCAAATTACACCGAACTTGCTAAAGGTTATACTCGTCTATTGAAAAAAGAAGTACCCTTCACTTGGGATTAGGTAGCGCAAGATTCCTTTGATGCTTTAAAGCAATCTTTAATAAAAGCGTCATTAATGTATGCTCCTGATTATCAAAAAGACTTTAACCTGTATCTGGCTGCAGCGGATATGACCATAGCGATGGTTTTAGTTCAAGAGGATAATGGAATTGAACATCCTATATATTATTTAAGCCGAAACTTAAATGATACGGAAATGAAATACTCCTACATAGAAAAGCTAGCCCTAGCCACTGTTCAAATGATACAAATATTTCGACACTACGTCCTCTTCCGAAAAACTACCATTTTATCATATTGCAACCCCATGACTTATATATTGTCACGACAGTTACTGGGGGGCAAATATTCAAAATGGATAGCAATTTTACAAGAGTTTGATCTGGAATTCAAAAAATCCAAATAAAAGAAAGCCCTGGTATTCGCGGAGTTACTATGTGATCTCCCATCGTCATCCAACGATGCAACATCCGAAGAAGCAATCGTGGATGAAAATTTGTTTCTGATATCTTCAAGCAATCTGTGGTACGAATATATAATCATCTATCTCCAGACACAAACATATAGGTCTAATACCTCATGCTCCGAACAGCGACGGATTTGATACCAAGCGAAAGACTATGTGATCGTCGGTGATACCCTTTACCGTCGCGGTATCGATACAGTTCTGCGAAGGTGCCTCACCCATGAGGAGGCCGAAAAATTCCTAAATGATTGTTATTTAGGCACGTGTGGGGGGCATCAATCTGGTTATGCTACAGCGCAAAAAAAAAAATTGCGAGCAGGATACTTCTGGCCAACAATGTTCAAAGATTACATAACCGCAGTTAGAAGTTGCCATGCTTGCCAAATTTTCGATAGCAAAACCAGAAGACCACCTACACCACGGCAACCAGTAGTTTTTGTTGGGCTATTCGCCAAATGGGGCATAGATTTCATGACATGTAACCCCACCTCGGCCAGGGGGCATGGGTATATCATAGTCGCGATAGACTATTTTACCAAATGGGCCGAGGCGATGCCTACATTAAACAACAGCGGTGAAACGGCTGCCCTTTTCGTTTTTAATCACGTAGTCTCCAGATTCAGTGTTCCACGGGCCATAGTCATAGACCATGGATCGCATTTTCGCAATCACGTGATGGTTGAGTTGGCTGCCAAATGAGGACTGTCCCACGATAGCTCTACTCCCTACTATCCGCAAGCTAACGGACAAGTTGAGGCAATCAACAAGGTCCTGAAGTGCATGCTGCAAAAAATGATCGGAGTCCATAAACGGAATTGGCACCTGATCATGTACTCGGCCTTGTGGACATACTGGACATCAGTAAGAAATGCAATCGGGTTTACACCTTTTCAATTTTTGTACAGTCTGGAAGCAATCTTACCAGTTCAGTGTGAAATCTTGTCCCTCAAACCCGCAGTCGACCTTCTCCCCTGAACTTCAGAAGAAGAGGCTCATTTCTTGGAACTAATCCAATTGGATGAAACCCGTCGCGATGCAGCTTCGGCTAACGAAGCTCAGAAGAAAAAAGTCAAAGCGTAGTTCAACAAAAATGTCAAACCTCGCATCTTCTCAGAAGGTGACTGGGTCTTACTTTACGACCAGGAACCCGATAAGTTGGGAGCAGGGAAATTCAAATCGTTATGGATGGGTCCCTATATTTTTAAGCATGTATTAGCAACAGGTTGTACCTCAAGTGTTACTATGCTTAATTCTGCCTAGTAATCCTTATGCTTTTGTTACATTTTTGTTTTCGCTAAGAGTAAATTTTGGTTAGGTAATCCACCTTTTTGCATTCGTTGTAGATGTCGAACCTATTGGAATAATTTTTGGGATATGTCGACGGAGCGAGTCGTAGTTCGCAAAACCTATCTTCTGCGGCATGGGTCATTTTTGATCCCAGCGGTGGGTTAGTAAGTTTCAGAGGGGTATGTATTGGTCAGTCGACGAACAATATCACTAAATACAGCACATTGATAGAACTCCTCTCTGATGCCATCACACATGGCATATGCCGACTTGTTGTCAGGCTAGACTCACAACTCGTCATTCTACAACTCACTGGTATCTATTCCGTACGGAATCCAGCAATCTATCGCATGTTCCTAAGAGTCAGGATTTTGGAAAGACAGTTTGATTTCATTCAATATCAACATATTTCTAGAAGTTTAAACACATTGACAGACTCATTGGAAAATTATGTGTTAGATAGACATTTGCGACATTTATAAAAGAGAAGCATCACATCAATATATGCAGCGGGATCATGTAACTTAACCAAAATAAAGCTCCAAAAATCAAAATGTATACATAACTGTTTATAGTTTATACATAATGTTCTGTAACCAAGATAAAATCGGTCAAATGACCCAAAACTCGAAATGCTAGGGGGCACCCTAGTCTAATGATGTTGGTGATAACAAGTCACTGCCTATGAAATCATGCGTAAAAGCCTAGTCCATCGACTTGGCATGCCAGTAGTATGTCGCTACAACCGCAAAGGCAGCTCGTCGGTCCTCACATCCGGGATACCAAGAGTGAGACCCTCGACCTGATCCTGTAGTGTTGAAAGAGTCTCAGCCACGTCAAGGTCGCGGAGGATGGCTCTCCCCACAACCTCTCCTGCTGGAGCGGCCACTGGTTCTCTGCGGCATACTGCTGGTCGAACTGGTCCAATATCTACATGAGCACATGAGTTTTGATTAGTCTTGATCATAGAAAGCATAAGAAAATTATAAGAACAATAAATAGAGATATGGTCAGAAGATTTACCCATAGCACCCCACTGCTCGCCAGCCGGCAACACTAAATCCGGGTCACCCCGGAAATCCATGCCAGCATATGGAAACTTGGAGTAAACCATCTCCTGATGATCGAACCACTCGAAGAAAGTATCAAAAAAGGAGATCTGAGACTGGCTAGCATGTCGAGACATGAGGTCAACCCATCTCTGCATCCGTGGTTCAGTCGGTGGAGGTAGGCCAAGTGAGATGTACTGCGGTTGCATCAGTGGGATCTTCTCCAAAGCGAAAGCAGTCAAAATAGAACCATAGCTGAAATTCTTGGATCTTCCGCTTTTCACCTTGGTCATTTTTTCTTTCATCATAGAGAGTATTGCATCGCACCAGTTGAACACCTTCAGTTCAAGGCATTCCAAAGCATACTGCATGTAAGACCTGTTAGCTATGTGAAGAGCCGCACTACTAGCTAGTCTAGCTAAAGTGAACAGAATGATCCTCAAGGGCCGGTCAGTGACATCTCGGATATTGATCTGCCATTCGTACTCGGCTGAGATCCCTCTCTATAGTGCTGGCGAATATACTCCCTCATGGACTCACCCCCGTGGGCGGGACCCGATAATGAGAGAGGGGCACCATGCCTCGATAAACCGGTCAAAAAATAGATGTCCACGATAGTCAAGGGGATCAATTTGCCCCTGATCTAGAACACCTGGTTGGTAGGATCCTAGGCATTGAGGAAATATTACAACAAGTTGATTTGTTGCCTCATGCTAGAGATGCGAAAAAACTTCAACAGGCCACAGTTCTGCAATGCAGTTACTGTGCCCAGATCATGTAAAGCAACCATGTCCTCTTCTTCATGCTCGCGTTCTCACCATGTAACAACCATTTTTCTCCCATGAATATCTGAAAAACAAACAAGAGAAGAGTCAGGATCTTGATTTGGCAAAAAACAAGCAAAAATCTATGAGAAAGTTGTGCAAAAAGTTTCCTCCTTGCGCCCATCGCACCCCAGCAGTGTACTGGGAGTGATGCATACTGACTAGCCAGTGAGAAGGCGAGTATGCATTGCACCTTTCAATTAAGGAAGGGTGCGATGGAGCCAAGGAGACTTGTTCAAACCCCAGAGGCTCAGCAAAGCAAGGAAACGGCCTCAGAATTCAAAAAGAAAAGAATGCAATTGAAGAGCACAAGTTTAGCTTCTACCTGGTCTAGACGGCGTCAAGAATCATCCACAGAATCTCCTGGAATCAGCTAGTGAAAATCAGGGGGGAAAAGCACCTCCAGAGCTCCAACAAACCAAGCTCAAATGAAATGGTAAAATGAGAGGTAAAAGTTTCTTTTAAATTACCATTCATGTAATTCAATTAAGGTATTAGTGTTCTTAACTCATTTATCAAGAATATGTTTTCATTTCTAATCGGTTTGATGAAGCAATTGAACAGGTAGTACAATCTTTGAAAGAACAAAATGCTAATGGTGAATCAAGGAATCAATGACCATTATCACGAGCAGTTTTAACGCGTAATTCAAGTTCGTTAAAAAATAAACATAAGCAATGAGCAAATGTTTCCCCCAGAGTTTAAGCTCATTAAAAAATGAACCAATTTTCTGGTAAATAACCATTGTGAATGCATTATCATTAGCTTTTGAGCCTTGGTCGTGTTCTCATCATCACCTCCACTATGTTTTTTAGCCGATCATTCGCCTCCATTTGATTGTTTACCCTTTTGAGGAACATCTATGAAGAGTGATTCTATTAGCCATCCTTGTGACACTGCCATGATTGGAAAATTTCAAACCTTACCTGGAATCAGCTGCTACCCAAAATCATCTCTCGTTCCTCGGAAAATGAGTCTCCTTTAAGCTCTTTTAAACTGACTCGTAAAATATGAAAAGATTGCCGAGCAATTAGCCTCTCCGGCTCATTAAAGTCATTGGAAGTGCTATCCCTCTTCTAGATTTTAATCTTTTTCGACTTGAGGGATTATTACACAAAAATATCGAGCGCTTGTCTTGTTCGGCTCGTTAAAATTACCGAACATTCATCCCTTTCGTATTATTTTATGCTTTTTC
>APFE030805921.1:57240-68326 GCA_000404065.3 Pinus taeda | reverse complement strand
ACTAAAAAGTAAATATTTTTAATGGTTAAATGTTTTATTAATGTTATTGTGGAATTTTTTTATCCTCACCAAAAATTTGATCAATTGCATATATATATAACAAGCATAAATCCATCTTAACTTACAATCATTTTAGAGTTGAGAGACATCAAAGCTTTAGACATAGAAACTTTTTTATCATATTTTAACTTTAAAAAAAATATTTACTTTAAAAAATTATTGATTTTAATACATGGTAAATCCAAACTTCATTATCTTACTAATTCTAATCCAAACTAAAATTCCACAAACCTATAAATTCATATTTAAAATAATAAAATAAATAATAACTTTTGTTTAATAAGGTATAGATGTAGATGTACTTTTGGACCCTCATAACGACTTTTTTTTTTTAATAAATAATCCCATATTATAACTCAATTCATAATTAGAAGCCAAATAAAACATTTTATATTATGTAACGATTTGACACCATCACTATTCCACCTAATTGTAAATCTTGGGCTTTATCTATTGTTAAAGAGATTTGCTAATTGTAATTTTTTAATTACTTAGTGGAATCCTAATTGTAATTCTTTAATTATTACTTTTCCTTAAGAGTGGATTTCACTCTTCTAGCTTTATTTTTTAATTACTTTTTCTTAAGAATGGGTTTTTGTGGTATGAGATTTGAAACTATTATTTGAGGTGGATTAAATCACACACAAACCAATTGGTCT
Organism: Pinus taeda; assembly: GCA_000404065.3. NCBI lineage: Eukaryota > Viridiplantae > Streptophyta > Pinopsida > Pinales > Pinaceae > Pinus > Pinus taeda. The sequence goes on along the minus strand of APFE030805921.1, from coordinate 67,607 downwards.
ACACCTCATGGGTTTTTATTTTGATAATTACTATTTCAATTAATTTTTTGTGTAGATAAGGTAAAATTGACTAGGTCAAGTTACACGTGACTTCTGAGGTCTAGGTGTATGAGAATCCATGATATTGACCCTTAGTAATCATAATTAATGTTAATTAATAATTAAACCATCTTACATCTATCTTAACTATGAATATACCAAGTGCTAAGAGAGATCAAATCACTTTTTTCTAAAAAATATTTGAACCTCAAAAAAATTGATCCTTATACTTGTAAATCTAGAGCTAAGATGAATCTGGGTTGGTATAATAATTATGTAAATGTTGAAATATTAGTATCATATTTTATTAATTAAATATTATTCTATTACATAAAATTTAATTTGTTTTTATTTAAATATTTATATTATTATCATATATCTATTGATGATGATGATGATGATGATGATGATGATGATGATGATGATGATGATGATGATGATGATGATGATGATGATGATGACGATGATGATGATGATGATGATGATGATGATGATGATCCACTAAGACCAATATGGTCTACGGGATCTTAAGAAATAATCGATTAATTGAGATTATTTAAAATTTTATTTCTACAATAAAAAGGAAAGGGAGATAAGTGTTATGAGGTCACTGTATTTTTGCTAACTTAACAAGTCAAGGAGGTTGGTAGTGGGGAAAATGTTTTGAAAAGCAGAATGGATGTGTGTAAGGGTCCGGCAATCCAAGAAAAAGTGTTTTTCATATTCGACTTAGTATAGCAATGGAGGCATATTCTTTCATCTCAAGGTGTTCTTGGAATAGGCCAATGCCCAATTTTACTTCAAAGCTCATGCAAATTAGTTGTAATCTTTGTAATGTTCATTTTCTTCTTAGCACTAGTTGAGATAGAAAGGTAATTATGGTTAACAAGTGTGGGGTTGATTACCTCCTTATAATACCTTAACTTCATTTTCCCTCTACCTCTTTATCACTCCACAACTTATCTTTAAATTTAGAATTAATGGTGTTTTTAATATTATATTTATTCCCTCATATGATCCCCTCCTTTATCCCCCAAAGGTCAATCCAAGACTTGACATCCTTATGCCAACCTCACTTGAGCTGAAGGTGGTTTTGACTAAAGTTAGAAGCAATTTTGGGGAGTCTCTTAGCTTCAAGTTGTACAACTTCTTCTTATATATTAGATACCTAGACATAGTCATTCTTTTAATGGGGAAAGAATAGCTTCAATCAAGAGAATAGGGCACGAAGTATTACCTTTAATATTGAGGTTGTAGGTTATGAATTGCTTTTGGTTCATTTCAATCTTTCTCCAAGCATCTCTAGATATAATGTAGCCCCAAACCTCACACCGATATAAAATAATAGGGGTAACAAGAATCTCAAAGAGGAACTTGTTTTTACTCCAAACTCAAATATCAATCATCTTACAATTATTTTCAAACTCACAGTACGCTTTCCAACCTCCTATAATCCTCTTATCAATGCTATAGTTCTAGATGAGCTAATGGTGAATGTTAATACCTAAATATTTGTATGAAGAAATCGTCTCTTAGTAATTATTATCATAAATGAAATTACCATAGTTTATATTTTTGGATTTAATAATCATGACTTTAGCCTTGTCAGTATTCGCAGTCATACACGTCTTGGAGTAGTAACCATGGAGGGTTTTAAGTTTCTTGTCAAGATCGTTGAGCCTCCTGTCAAGAAGAATGATATCATCAACGTAAAGGAGAAGAGTAATGATTATACCAGAGAGCTTGGGTCCTTCACAGCTAGCAACTTCTAAGCACTCTTCAAGCTTGTCAATTTAAATGTCAAAATGAGTAGGGGATAGGGGACAACCTTGTTTAACACCGATGTTGCATTTAATTTCTATAGACCAACCCTCGATGGTCTTAAACTCAGTAATAACATTCTCGTATAATCTAGTAACAACGACCCTCAACTTGAGAGGAACCATTATCTCATCAAGACTTTGTCATAACTTCTCTCGAGGAACAATGTCGAAAGCTTTTCTAAAGTTAATAAAACAACAGAAGAGATCAGTTTTACTATTACAAAAATCCTCAACAATGGTCCTAAGAGTTGCAAGGTGGTCAATAGTAAAGTGATTCCTTCTAAAACCAACTTTCTATTTGGCTCTTTTACCATGGATTTCAAGCCATGTGCTAATCTTCTTTTCCAAAATGAGCCCATACAATTTGGCTAAAATGTGGTTGATCATAATAGTCTTATAACTAGAGAGAAAATTTCTATACTCACTTTTAAAGATAGACACAATAAGGATTTGCGTCCACAACTTAGGGAAGTCATGTTTTACCACCAAGTTGAAGAGATTGTGTAAGTGAGGGATGATGATGGACCTTCCTATTTTGAGAATTTCAGCTTGGTACCCTTCAATATCTCTAGATTTCCCATTAGCAAGCTTGTGGATCCCAAACTCCACGTCTTCCAAAGATTCAAAAGTATCTTCCTCAATAGGGGTGATTTTGATGTCGCCCATGGTGTCTAGGGAGTCATAAAGTTTCTTAAGATATACATCCCATTCCTTTAAGGGGATACAAACAAAAATGTTCCTCCAAAACTTTCTAGGCTCAACTTTAGAGAGGTTAAGAAGATGTTCTTACCTTTTGTTTATATAATCATTTTTTTTCCTTTTGATAAAAGTTTTGTACACCCTAATCTTTTTACACTTAACATTTTCGTTGATTTCTTGACAGACTTACAATCATTATCATACCATGAGTTGGGAGTCCTATTATTCTTTTTTATATGATATCTCTGTAGAGAAATTATTAATAGTGGTGAAAAAAATAATTACGCCGTAAGGCGTTTCCCTCTGAAACCCATCTCCCTCTTTGCTTACCGGTCATCCTGGGACACCGTACGATTAAATGTTAGACGATTACACAAACTTGAGCCGTCGATCAATCCTCCCTCTGAACTGAACTGTTCAGCTCCCATTTACTTTGAAGCGCAATCGATCACCCCATGAGCATGGCATTCGGGCAAAGCCTACTTTGAAGCGCAATCGATCACGCCATGAGCATGGCATTCGGGCAAAGCCGGCGCAGAGGTGCAGATTGAAAGGTGGCTCACAGAAGCTCCCCACGTTCGGAGAATCAGTGTGTACGGCACCAGTGGCGTTGGAAAAACAACGTTGCTCAAAAAAATCTACAGTGCCCACAAAGAGGTTAGTGGTGTTTTTGATGCTGTCATTTGGGTTACCGTTGCCCAATTTCCAATTCTAGACTTGCAGAATACTATTGCCGCTGAAGTCAATCTAGACCTGCTCGACACAGATGTTGATGCCTAGAAGATGCAATTATCTTTGTCTGCACATCTGAATACCAAGAATTTTTTTTATAGTGTTAGAGGATTTGTGGAGCACACATGATATGGAGCAACTGGGCGTGGAATTAAACAATGACAGAGCTAGCAAACTCATATTCTCTACTCGCAATAGAAGTCTGGTTGAAGAAATGAAGGCGAAAGCTGAGTGCATTAAATTAGAAGCCATGCCCACAGACGAATCATGGGATTTGTTTTCTAAAGTGGCTTTCAAAGAAGGAGCTGGAGACCATAGTATTTCTGAGGGGTTAGAGAATATTGCCAGACAAGTATCCAGCGAGTGTAAAGGCTTACCCCTCGTCATAAATGTAATAGCCTCATCCATGATTGGCAAGCGCGATGTAAATGAGTGGAGGCATGCTCTAAGGAAGCTGCAGAGTCTGGATTTCGTTTCTCCAATTGCTCATCATCCTCGCGGTCTTAGGGTTTGGCTGGATGGTTTGGCTGAGTTAAAGTTGTTCAAGAGCCTGGATTTGAATCTAGTAGTCGTGAAAACGCCTCTTCTTGACCCAACGTAGTCTTCATTGCTTCAAATCTCGTTTGCAATTTCCCTCTCCTTACATTTTGGAATTGGAATGATTCTCATCTCGTCTCATGTAATGTTACCTTTCATCGTGGAACTATTTGGCCAAAATCGTCGCCAGAGATTTGCACCTGACGTCATACCTTTTTGAAGCATGTCATTTATTAAGATAAATTGATCCCCAGAATCACAAAAACACTCCGCTAATGCTATTTATCTTTGGCTGGCTGGAAAGCAGGAAAGACAATAAAACCCTAAAAACATGTATGGACCTGGTTGGTAGTAAGACATGACCAAGAGATGTAAGGTTGACATATCATTGTAGAGATTTCATGAATTTAGGTTTTTTCTGCAATTTCAGAAATTTCACCCCTTTAGAGGTTGCATGGATCTAATCCTTGTGAAATATATGGCTTGAGGCTGAACTGAAATATAAATTATAGCAGCAAATAGTGGACAATATTTCCTTTCACATCAATCCCATTATTCCAAACAATCCAAAAAATGAAAGATACCAAAATATGTGCTAACAGGTTTCATTTCCATTCACCAATTCGTTGACTGCATATCGGAGACTTGAAACGACGTTGAGCGTGTTCAGAATGCACCTTCCTTCTGATATTCCTGTGGTAGGCTGCGAGTTAAATCCATATGTGCAATTGCAACGTTCCGACAATAACATCATTACTGATGAGACGCCTACAGATGGCTATTACCTGAGATAGAAATTGTGAGTCTTCTTTTACTTCAGTAGATGCAGAGGATTTGATCTATTATATGGATGGTACTTCCTCTGTTGCATGTTTGCTTTCCCCCAATAAACCACCACACAACAGGCTAGAAATTTGATGTCCTACCCTGCTTTCCACAACAAATGTATATGTAGGCCAATAATTTGCAGTGCCCTTCCTGTCTACGGATGGCAAAAACTACAGGAAAATGCCCATGCGTCTATCAATTTTCAGTAATGCCACAAACAAAATATTGATTAGTCTTTTTCTTCTCTGGGATGGAAGCTAGCCACACATACCGATGCAAATGGTTTGGTTTTAGTAACCATCAAGCCTTTATAGGCATTTGTCTTGACTCTTCATTGAATAATAAACCTGATGGACTCACACACAGAGTTTTTCAATTTTCTGATGCTAATTTGTTTCCTGAAATTCAAATGTGTTGTTTTTTGTCCTGGGCCAACTAATAACTCCCCTAAGGTAGGTCTTCATCTGCCACAACAACATATTTGTTTCATAAAAATACCTAATTGTCTGTATATTAGAATTACAGAGTTACTGTGAGAAATTGTTTCTGATCTAATTGATTGGATTTGCATTGCAGAGTAAGTGTTTTGTGTTTTGCATGCGCTCAACCTCTATTGGAGAGCGAGTGGAAATTCAATATAGAAGATATGGTGCCCATGAACAACATCAAGAACACATCATCATCACTTAAAGGAGGAGATGGCATGAACGACAAAGAGAAAGCAGGCAAAAGCCAAAAGATGCGGAAGAAGATGGGAAGGGTAATCTATCACAGGCCAATTCGTCTTTTTCTTTCTGCTTGAAAGAATCAACAGCCACACAGTCTTAGGGTTTGGCTGGATGGTTTGGTTGAGTTAAAGTTGTTCAAGAGCCTGGATTTGAATCTGGTAGTCGTGAAAACGCCTCTTCTTGACCCAACGTAGTCTTCATTGCTTCAAATCTCGTTTGCAATTTCCCTCTCCTTACATTTTTGAATTGGAATGATTCTCATCTCGTCTCATGTAATATTAAGCAATGGGAGTGGTGACTTATCCAGACTCCCAGCAAATACATGACTCAATAATATGCCTTCTGTTCTTGCAATCAAAACCGAAGTCATTGTACTTAAATCGTGGCTAGACCAGTTGACCACACAAGAATTATTGTATTGCCTCATATCAAGGTGTGTGCATTTTATAAATGTAATATATGCATGACAACAAGATCGCTATTTATTTCGTATTCTCAGCTCTCTACAAAGTTGCAGTGCATGAATGACACTGTTGAAAGCTAAATCATGGCAACACAGGTTAACCATAATGGAATTAATATCTCATATCACTTGAACGAAATTGAAGGGTGATTTCTGGCTGAGATTAATAATATATGGTATATATATATTGGAGTATGGTTTATGCTGTAAGTGATATGGGGTACTAACTCAAAAAAGAAAATTGAGGTCAGGAAGTTGAGATTGAGTTAAAAATTGTGACTACTGATCATGGGTGTTCGACTTAACATGAACAGCAACAGAATATTTCTATAAAATACTTATCAATTGGCAACAGTATGTCTCTGCACAATGTTTTATGATTCTAGAGTGGTTTAAAATATATATGCAATGCCCATGATGTGGCCTCCATACTGCTCCAATGTGCTCCTTTAAAAGATGCATTAACATCTCCAATCCAAATTCCATCCGAATGTGCAGGTGCCATTCAAGAGATTTGTTCACATAACATCCCTGGATGCAATTGTAATTGCATTGTATTCAGGACAGTCAGAGATATCACAATCTTACTTGGTAAGAGGATGCCCGGAACACTACAACAAGTGTCAAATACCCTGTGCACACTGCCATCTCTGCAATGCATAAGAAGTGGCTGCCATTTGTTCAATCATGTGGGGGACATTTCCAGCGTGGAATTCCCTGCAATCTGTGAAATGCTTGATTTTGAATTTAAGCCACCCATCCAAGAAAGTTCAGCCTCCTAAACTATTGGGAGCATTTCTTAAGCATTTTTGCCTTCAAACAGGGCGCAAAGCCAATATTCAAATACACAAGAAATATGAGAAAAACTTACGAAACTGTTAAAGGGGGCGAAATTCAAATTTTATTGTACCCTCATCCATACCTACATTGTGGCCGTAGTGAAATCGCAATCAGCAGTCGCAGAATATCGTGGTGAAATTCAAATTTTATTGTACCCTCATCCATACCTACATTTGTATCTGCATTCCACTGCATCCTGCAACCACTGACGACTGGACAAACCTGCTGATGAGATCTTTCAAGTCTACAGATCAGGAAGACAGAGGAGCCATAGTCATGGCTTCTGATGCCCTGGAAAACTACCTGGATCAGAGGAGATCAGAGGAGAGGAGGTAGACTCGAAGAAGTATTCTACTGAACTACATCCACTTTGACATAATACCATACACCCTGTTATTATTCCTTAAAAAAATCAAAATTTGAAAATTCAAGTGTCCTTACCATAAATTCCAAAGAACACTATTTATTTCCTTTGTCGCATTCAAACTATGTGAGTTTCTTGAATAAAAAAGGGCTTGAAAATTATGTCTTCAGTAATTTATTCTCTTGCTATAATTTCATTTTTAGTCAAGTTATGCATGACTGCACATTCTTTATTATCAAATATTAACTTTTAGTTTTTCTCCAACATCTATCCCATTTAAAGTATATTCTTCCTCAATGCCCATGCGTCTATCAATTTTCAGTAATGCCACAAACAAAATATTGATTAGTCTTTTTCTTCTCTGGGATGGAAGCTAGCCACACATACCGATGCAAATGGTTTGGTTTTAGTAACCATCAAGCCTTTATAGGCATTTTTCTTATTGTTTGTTGTCTTGACTCTTCATTGAATAATAAACCTGATGGACTCACACGCAGAGTTTTTCAATTTTCTGATGCTAATTTGTTTCCTGAAATTCAAATGTGTTTTTTTTTGTCCTGGGCCAACTAATAACTCCCCTAAGGTAGGTCTTCATCTGACACAACAACATATTTGTTTCATAACAATACCTAATTGTCTGTATATTAGAATTACAGAGTTACTGTGAGAAATTGTTTCTGATCTAATTGATTGGATTTGCATTGCAGAGTAAGTGTTTTGTGTTTTGCATGCGCTCAACCTCGATTGGAGAGCGAGTGGAAATTCAATATAGAAGATATGGTGCCCATGAACAACATCAAGAACACATCATCATCACTTAAAGGAGGAGATGGCATGAACGACAAAGAGAAAGCAGGCAAAAGCCAAAAGATGCGGAAGAAGATGGGAAGGGTAATCTATCACAGGCCAATTCGTCTTTTTCTTTCTGCTTGAAAGAATCAACAGCCACACGGTCTTAGGGTTTGGCTGGATGGTTTGGCTGAGTTAAAGTTGTTCAAGAGCCTGGATTTGAATCTGGTAGTCGTGAAAATGCCTCTTCTTGACCCAACGTAGTCTTCATTGCTTCAAATCTCGTTTGCAATTTCCCTCTCCTTACATTTTGGAATTGGAATGATTCTCATCTCGTCTCATGTAATGTTAAGCAATGGGAGTGGTGACTTATCCAGACTCCTAGCAAATACATGACTCAATAATATGCCTTCTGTTCTTGCAATCAAAATCGAAGTCATTGTACTTAAATCGTGGCTAGACCAGTTGACCACACAAGAATTATTGTATTGCCTCAGATCAAGGTGTGTGCATTTTATAAATGTAATATATGCATGACAACAAGATCGCTATTTATTTTGTATTCTCAGCTCTCTACAAAGTTGCAGTGCATGAATGACACTGTTGAAAGCTAAATCATGGCAACACAGGTTAACCATAACGGAATTAATATCTCATATCACTTGAACGAAATTGAAGGGTGATTTCTGGCTGAGATTAATAATATATGGTATATATATATTGGAGTATGGTTTCTGCTGTAAGTGATATGGGGTACTAACTCAAAAAAGAAAATTGAGGTCGGGAAGTTGAGATTGAGTTAAAAATTGTGACTACTGATCATGGGTGTTCAACTTAACATGAACAACAACAGAATATTTCTATAAAATACTTATCAATTGGCAACAGTATGTCTCTGCACAATGTTTTATGATTCTAGAGTGGTTTAAAATATATATGCAATGCCCATGATGTGGCCTCCATACTGCTCCAATGTTCTCCTTTAAAAGATGCATTAACATCTCCAATCCAAATTCCATCCGAATATGCAGGTGCCATTCAAGAGATTTGTTCACATAACATCCCTGGATGCAATTGTAATTGCATTGTATTCAGGACAGTCAGAGATATCACAATCTTACTTGGTAAGAGGATGCCCGGAACACTACAACAAGTGTCAAATACCCTGTGCACACTGCCATCTCTGCAATGCATAAGAAGTGGCTGCCATTAGTTCAATCATGTGGGGGACATTTCCAGCATGGAATTCCCTGCAATCTATGAAATGCTTGATTTTGAATTTAAGCCACCCATCCAAGAAAGTTCAGCCTCCTAAACTATTGGGAGCATTTCTTAAGCATTTTTGCCTTCAAACAGGGCGCAAAGCCAATATTCAAATACACAAGAAATATGAGAAAAACTTACGAAACTGTTAAAGGGGGAGAAATTCAAATTTTATTGTACCCTCATCCATACCTACATTGTGGCCGTAGTGAAATCGCAATCAGCAGTCGCAGAATATCGTGGTGAAATTCAAATTTTATTGTACCCTCATCCATACCTACATTTGTATCTGCATTCCACTGCATCCTGCAACCACTGACGACTGACGACTGGACAAACCTGCTGATGAGATCTTTCAAGTCTACAAATCAGGAAGACAGAGGAGCCATAGTCATGGCTTCTGATGCCCTGGAAAACTACCTGGATCAGAGGAGATCAGAGGAGAGGAGGTAGACTCGAAGAAGTATTCTATTGAACTACATCCACTTTGACATAATACCATACACCCTGTTATTATTCCTTAAAAAAATCAAAATTTGAAAATTCAAGTGTCCTTACCATAAATTCCAAAGAACACTATTTACTTCCTTTGTCGCATTCAAACTATGTGAGTTTCTTGAATAAAAAAGGGCTTGAAAATTATGTCTTCAGTAATTTATTCTCTTGCTATAATTTCATTTTTAGTCAAGTTATGCATGACTGCACATTCTTTATTATCAAATATTAACTTTTAGTTTTTCTCCAACATCTATCCCATTTAAAGTATATTCTTCCTCAATGTTCAATTTGCCATGGATAAGCTTATTTTCCACATGCAATGCTACAATTGCAACTATACCTTTCCCTTTCACTTTTAAGACACTATCATCACCAAATATTATTCTACCATACTAAGTGTCATTAATTATATTAAACAACTCATCCTTAGATGTCATATGAATTGAGTGTCTCGATTCAATATATCATGCATAAATTTCTTGATTGTGTGCCATCAAACTTGATATGAATAACTTATCATTTTTAATTTATTCAACAACTATATTAACACATTTATGTTCATTATCTCTCAGTCATTCATAGAAATCTTCCATCAAGCTGACTAAATTTGTGATAATAATAACTATGGTCCTTGTCTTTCTTGATATCCATTTGTGCTCCCATCTCTTTCTCTTCCTTTTACATGAGATCCTTCTTTGCTTCCTCCTCTAAATTGGCATCAACTTCTTCCCCTACCTCTTGAAATGAATTCATATTCTTGTGAA
>APFE030805921.1:0-57230 GCA_000404065.3 Pinus taeda | reverse complement strand
ACTCCCAGCAAATACATGACTCAATAATATGCCTTTTGTTCTTGCAATCAAAACCGAAGTCATTGTACTTAAATCCTGGCTAGACCAGTTGACCACACAAGAATTATTGTATTGCCTCAGATCAAGGTGTGTGCATTTTATAAATGTAATATATGCATGACAACAAGATCGCTATTTATTTCGTATTCTCAGCTCTCTACAAAGTTGCAGTGCATGAATGACACTGTTGAAAGCTAAATCATGGCAAAACAGGTTAACCATAACAGAATTAATATCTCATATCACTTGAACGAAATTGAAGGGTGATTTCTGGCTGAGATTAATAATATATGGTATATATATATTGGAGTATGGTTTCTACTGTAAGTGATATGGGGTACTAACTCAAAAAATAAAATTGAGGTCGGGAAGTTGAGATTGAGTTAAAAACTGTGACTACTGATCATGGGTGTTCGACTTAACATGAACAGCAACAAAATATTTCTATAAAATACTTATCAATTGGCAACAGTATGTCTCTGCACAATGTTTTATGATTCTAGAGTGGTTTAAAATATATATGCAATGCCCATGATGTGGCCTCCATACTGCTCCAATGTGCTCCTTTAAAAGATGCATTAACATCTCCAATCCAAATTCCATCCGAATGTGCAGGTGCCATTCAAGAGATTTGTTCACATAACATCCCTGGATGCAATTGTAATTGCATTGTATTCAGGACAGTCAGAGATATCACAATCTTACTTGGTAAGAGGATGCCCGGAACACTACAACAAGTGTCAAATACCCTGTGCACACTGCCATCTCTGCAATGCATAAGAAGTGGCTGCCATTTGTTCAATCATGTGGGGGACATTTCCAGCGTGGAATTCCCTGCAATCTGTGAAATGCTTGATTTTGAATTTAAGCCACCCATCCAAGAAAGTTCAGCCTCCTAAACTATTGGGAGCATTTCTTAAGCATTTTTGCCTTCAAGCAGGGCGCAAAGCCAATATTCAAATACACAAGAAATATGAGAAAAACTTACGAAACTGTTAAAGGGGGCGAAATTCAAATTTTATTGTACCCTCATCCATACCTACATTGTGGCCGTAGTGAAATCACAATCAGCAGTCGCAGAATATCGTGGTGAAATTCAAATTTTATTGTACCCTCATCCATACCTACATTTGTATCTGCATTCCACTGCATCCTGCAACCACTGACGACTGGACAAACCTGCTGATGAGATCTTTCAAGTCTACAGATCAGGAAGACAGAGGAGCCATAGTCATGGCTTCTGATGCCCTGGAAAACTACCTGGATCAGAGGAGATCAGAGGAGAGGAGGTAGACTCGAAGAAGTATTCTACTGAACTACATCCACTTTGACATAATACCATACACCCTGTTATTATTCCTTAAAAAAATCAAAATTTGAAAATTCAAGTGTCCTTACCATAAATTCCAAAGAACACTATTTATTTCCTTTGTCGCATTCAAACTATGTGAGTTTCTTGAATAAAAAAGGGCTTGAAAATTATGTCTTCAGTAATTTATTCTCTTGCTATAATTTCATTTTTAGTCAAGTTATGCATGACTGCACATTCTTTATTATCAAATATTAACTTTTAGTTTTTCTCCAACATCTATCCCATTTAAAGTATATTCTTCCTCAATGCCCATGCGTCTATCAATTTTCAGTAATGCCACAAACAAAATATTGATTAGTCTTTTTCTTCTCTGGGATGGAAGCTAGCCACACATACCGATGCAAATGGTTTGGTTTTAGTAACCATCAAGCCTTTATAGGCATTTTTCTTATTGTTTGTTGTCTTGACTCTTCATTGAATAATAAACTTGATGGACTCACACGCAGAGTTTTTCAATTTTCTGATGCTAATTTGTTTCCTGAAATTCAAATGTGTTTTTTTTTGTCCTGGGCCAATTAATAACTCCCCTAAGGTAGGTCTTCATCTGCCACAACAACATATTTGTTTCATAACAATACCTAATTGTCTGTATATTAGAATTACAGAGTTACTGTGAGAAATTGTTTCTGATCTAATTGATTGGATTTGCATTGCAGAGTAAGTGTTTTGTGTTTTGCATGCGCTCAACCTCGATTGGAGAGCGAGTGGAAATTCAATATAGAAGATATGGTGCCCATGAACAACATCAAGAACACATCATCATCACTTAAAGGAGGAGATGGCATGAACGACAAAGAGAAAGCAGGCAAAAGCCAAAAGATGCGGAAGAAGATGGGAAGGGTAATCTATCACAGGCCAATTCGTCTTTTTCTTTCTGCTTGAAAGAATCAACAGCCACACGGTCTTAGGGTTTGGCTGGATGGTTTGGCTGAGTTAAAGTTGTTCAAGAGCCTGGATTTGAATCTGGTAGTCGTGAAAACACCTCTTCTTGACCCAACGTAGTCTTCATTGCTTCAAATCTCGTTTGCAATTTCCCTCTCCTTACATTTTGGAATTGGAATGATTCTCATCTCGTCTCATGTAATGTTAAGCAATGGGAGTGGTGACTTATCCAGACTCCCAGCAAATACATGACTCAATAATATGCCTTCTGTTCTTGCAATCAAAACCGAAGTCATTGTACTTAAATCGTGGCTAGACCAGTTGACCACACAAGAATTATTGTATTGCCTCAGATCAAGGTGTGTGCATTTTATAAATGTAATATATGCATGACAACAAGATCGCTATTTATTTTGTATTCTCAGCTCTCTACAAAGTTGCAGTGCATGAATGACACTGTTGAAAGCTAAATCATGGCAACACAGGTTAACCATAACGGAATTAATATCTCATATCACTTGAACGAAATTGAAGGGTGATTTCTGGCTGAGATTAATAATATATGGTATATATATATTGGAGTATGGTTTATGCTGTAAGTGATATGGGGTACTAACTCAAAAAAGAAAATTGAGGTCGGGAAGTTGAGATTGAGTTAAAAATTGTGACTATTGATCATGGGTGTTCGACTTAACATGAACAGCAACAGAATATTTCTATAAAATACTTATCAATTGGCAACAGTATGTCTCTGCACAATGTTTTATGATTCTAGAGTGGTTTAAAATATATATGCAATGCCCATGATGTGGCCTCCATACTGCTCCAATGTGCTCCTTTAAAAGATGCATTAACATCTCCAATCCAAATTCCATCCGAATGTGCAGGTGCCATTCAAGAGATTTGTTCACATAACATCCCCGGATGCAATTGTAATTGCATTGTATTCAGGACAGTCAGAGATATCACAATCTTACTTGGTAAGAGGATGCCCGGAACACTACAACAAGTGTCAAATACCCTGTGCACACTGCCATCTCTGCAATGCATAAGAAGTGGCTGCCATTAGTTCAATCATGTGGGGGACATTTCCAGCATGGAATTCCCTGCAATCTATGAAATGCTTGATTTTGAATTTAAGCCACCCATCCAAGAAAGTTCAGCCTCCTAAACTATTGGGAGCATTTCTTAAGCATTTTTGCCTTCAAACAGGGCGCAAAGCCAATATTCAAATACACAAGAAATATGAGAAAAACTTACGAAACTGTTAAAGGGGGAGAAATTCAAATTTTATTGTACCCTCATCCATACCTACATTGTGGCCGTAGTGAAATCGCAATCAGCAGTCGCAGAATATCGTGGTGAAATTCAAATTTTATTGTACCCTCATCCATACCTACATTTGTATCTGCATTCCACTGCATCCTGCAACCACTGACGACTGACGACTGGACAAACCTGCTGATGAGATCTTTCAAGTCTACAAATCAGGAAGACAGAGGAGCCATAGTCATGGCTTCTGATGCCCTGGAAAACTACCTGGATCAGAGGAGATCAGAGGAGAGGAGGTAGACTCGAAGAAGTATTCTATTGAACTACATCCACTTTGACATAATACCATACACCCTGTTATTATTCCTTAAAAAAATCAAAATTTGAAAATTCAAGTGTCCTTACCATAAATTCCAAAGAACACTATTTACTTCCTTTGTCGCATTCAAACTATGTGAGTTTCTTGAATAAAAAAGGGCTTGAAAATTATGTCTTCAGTAATTTATTCTCTTGCTATAATTTCATTTTTAGTCAAGTTATGCATGACTGCACATTCTTTATTATCAAATATTAACTTTTAGTTTTTCTCCAACATCTATCCCATTTAAAGTATATTCTTCCTCAATGTTCAATTTGCCATGGATAAGCTTATTTTCCACATGCAATGCTACAATTGCAACTATACCTTTCCCTTTCACTTTTAAGACACTATCATCACCAAATATTATTCTACCATACTAAGTGTCATTAATTATATTAAACAACTCATCCTTAGATGTCATATGAATTGAGTGTCTCGATTCAATATATCATGCATAAATTTCTTGATTGTGTGCCATCAAACTTGATATGAATAACTTATCATTTTTAATTTATTCAACAACTATATTAACACATTTATGTTCATTATCTCTCAGTCATTCATAGAAATCTTCCATCAAGCTGACTAAATTTGTGATAATAATAATACTATGGTCCTTGTCTTTCTTGATATCCATTTGTGCTCCCATCTCTTTCTCTTCCTTTTACATGAGATCCTTCTTTGCTTCCTCCTCTAAATTGGCATCAACTTCTTCCCCTACCTCTTGAAATGAATTCATATTCTTGTGAATTTTTCTTATTTGTATTCTAATTCTGAATCAATTGATTCTGAATCAATTGATAGATGTTTGGTTATAAGCATTGGTTCCATTCTTTTTCTCTAATAAAAATACTTAAAACTTGTGAGATTTGATGAACTATATTATTTGTCACCATAAAAAAGAATGAAGAAGAAAAAAAAAAGCAAAGAAAACACATATATTGTCCCACTCCAACCGAGGACATGAAAAACTATCAAAAAAATTGGGACTCAACCACTGCCAAAAAGAGTTTTTTTATTAAATAGAGAATACAATGAAGTGTGTTATTCAAGTTCCATTAGTTGCACATCCTCCATGCTTTCACAAATCAATCCACTCGCTCAATCAGTATCATCTTTTTTTCCCATCCTTTGAGTCTCTCGTCCACATACATACTCACACTTCCACGTAGTCACGCACTTCAATCTTATGCACCACAAAACCCACAACAATTTGGACGCAACTTCTTTTCAATGCAGACCTTAGAAATTTATATAGGTTTTCACACATTCTAGTTCTATCTCTCATATAATGGTCATATCACACCGTGCTCTAATACCAAAATGAAGTAATATTATATCAATAAAATGGAGCAATGCAAAAAAATAACAATAATAAGGCAAGCTCAAGTAGCCTGGAACACTACAACAAGTGTCGGATACCCTGTGCATACTGCCATCTCTGCAATGCATAAGAAGTGGCTACCATTTGTTCAATCATGTAGGGGACATTTCCAGCGTGGAATTCCCTGCAGTCTGTGAAATGTTTGATTTTGAATTTAAGCCACCCATCCAAGAAATCCCTATTTGTATCTGCATTCCACTGCATCTTGCAATCATTGATGACTGGACAAGCCTGCTTATGAGATCTTTCAATTCTAAAGATCAGGGAGACAGAGGAGCCATAGTCATGGCCTAAACCTGAACTTTTTCATACAAGATCAATTAAGAGTAATTCCAATATAATATGAATTAAAAGGTTTTGTAAACTATACTTCAACATATGACAAAAATTTCTCTTTCAAAATTGGATAAAAGGACCATTGGATAACAGGTGGCATAGTTGACCCTGTTTAAAGGGAGGTCGATAGATTTTCAGGAATATTTACAAGAGATTCAGATTTGCAGGTAGGATATCAACAGTCAAAGAATCAATTTTCAATTTAATGGCAGAGGATTTTCAATCATCTCCATATTCCTGGTAGCAACTTAAAATTAATTTTATTTTTAATTTATTGTTACGATTTTATTCCTAAAATCTTGTAATAGCCTGGGGATTATGTTTTTCCTATATTCTTTCATTAGAATATATATTTGTAATGTAAGGGAAGTTGGATTTTGGTGTAAAAAACCCAGGTTCGTATATTGTAGAAGCTTGATAAAGTACTCCTTGTTATGCCTAGAAAACTGGCTATTGCTAACAGCATAAGCTAACAACTACCTTGCCATTTTGACCCCACAGTGGAGGATGCCCATTACATACCTAACAAGAAGATTCTTTGAGAGTAAGTATAGCCATTAGTTGATTTCCTGTATCTGGGCTAAAGAATATTGTTGAAATCTTCTAGTTTGACCGTTTTGTGATAATATTTGATGGAATTATTGTTCATATACTGGTGAATATTGATCAATATGAATGATTTTCCTTTCACAGTTCTTGTGTTTTGATTCTTTATGAATAGGAATTGATTCATTCAACTAAAATTGGTATTGTTGATTTTGATGGTACTTCTGTTCTCCAGCTTGATGATTGGGTGCTGTGCCGAATTTACAAGAAAAATGGTCATTCTCAGAGAGTACAAGGGGTAGAACGAGATGAATCACCAAGTGCATATGAAGTGATGCATTCTTTGCCTCATATTGATCAGCAAAACAAACTGCAACTGCCCAAAATTGCCTCTTTCAGTGGGTTGTTGGAGAGTGACAATCCCTTCATAGATGGTTTTTTAAACGATGAAGCCATGGATGGCAATGGAAACAGCAACAGACTACTTCAAGTACAGTCCTCCAACCTCTCTCACAACAATTTCAGCAATAAAAATGACAACAATAGCGGTTGCCGATATGAAGTTGTCCCAAAACAAGAAGAATTAGCAGTGGAGAAACTTCAATTTGCCATTAAATTAATGGGACATGAATTCCCACAAAGGAGTTTAGAAAGGTGCAATTAAGTTGAGCTTTCAACTTCTCATTCAATTGATGGACACTGAATATTAAATATAAGATAAATATATAGGAGTAGTATGTGAGTGTTTGTTTTATAAAGAAGATTCTTTTTATTATTAATAAAAATATAGATAGTTTCATTTTAAAGGGTTGTAAATATGAGTTTTTAATTGTTTTTTTGCAAAACCTAATAAATAGCAATTTAGCAATTTCTTTTTAATTGAGTGACTCAAATTCATGTTTATTTAGGTTGAAGGTAAAGCCACTAAAGTGGAAAAAATTGGGATGCCAATAATCAGAGGGATTGTGATAAGAAATTTAATATTCCAAGAAGAGGAGGTAGTAGTAGATTCTAAATAAATTAGCAGTGCAACAACATAAATGTTTGCAACAAATTTAGAGAGATCCACCTTGTTAAATAATGCACACACTAAGTGGATGATGGATTTCTGCACTTTATGCCTTACGGCGTTTCCTTTGCAACATCTGGTGCAAATGCTAGTAATAATATTATGGTAGATGTGATCAATATTATTATTATCATTATATGTTAAGAAACCTAATATCTTGTTAAATATTTTAAAAAAAAATTATTTTGTTTTGCCCAACAGAATGTATCTTTGGCACCCACCATTATCATAATAGTTATCTAAATATGTTTGTGCACGTATAAATCATATATATTTATAATATTAATATAACGTTATTAAATAATTCTTTTATTTTATTAAAAAATATATATATTCCTTTGACGTGGATATGATTTTCAATCATTGCATGAAAAACCCCGCATAATAGATAATAAATAAATAATGTGGCCTCACAGATAAAATAGAAGGCAGTAGTCTATAACGCGACTTTTTGAAAGCCTTTCCTGCGGTTTTTCCGGTCAAAATCGGGCAGGAATTCATTGGAATCCCAAGTTTGATAGCTAGTTTCTGCACAATCAATGGCTCCCAGGGGTTTTTCAGAGCGCTGAATCCGAATATGCAGTTAAAAAACCATTTTAACTGCTAAAAATCAAGATTTAACCTCATTTCTTCCACCAGAAAGACAAAAACTACCTTCACCTAAAAGTCTTATCTGGATGTGTACGCCAAGCGATGACGATCACAGCGCTAAAAACTTTCAAGGGCTGCTCCCGATTTTATTTTATGGCGCTTTAGCTTGTTTATGACAGTGGATGCATAATGTGCGTTGGAGTAACGGCCACATCCACTCTATTATGAAATAATGTGAATTAATTCTGTGGATAAATGGGCTCTTCAGAACATGGGATTAATTGCTAGTAAAGTAAAGGTTTTGAAGTTTAATCAAACAGGTATCAAAGCCAAGAGCTAGTAAAGTAAAGGTTTGGAAGTTTAATCAAACAGTATCAAAGGCAAGAGCTAACGGGCATGCTACGGGCATTAAATGTCCCGTTACATGCGTTTTTGTTAGCTTTTTAACACACGTATTTGTATTTTTTATTTATCAACCGGCCCAAGGGTTAAAGAGTTAACGGAAGCGTATGTAGCCTGGCATTTAATGCCTTATAGCATGCCTGTTAACTCTTGCTGGAATGATTAGAAAGATTGTTTACCAAAGTTGATGCCTTATAACATGCCTGTTAGCTCTTGCCGGAATGATTAAAAAGGTTGTTGACCAAAGTTGTTAAGGTGTTGGAGTAATTGTTTCACTCGCTTACGAGGAAAAAGGTAAAAGTAATTGTACAACTCATCTCATTCCAAAATGTGAAAGCAATTACGTACAGTATCACCCTGAAAACATGAGATTAATTATATGGGGAAGATAATTCTCGCTTCCCTGGTCGAGATAATTATGCCCAGCAGCTCATGGCAGCTTGGGAAAATACTATTAACCCAGCTTTCCCAAATCGGCCATTTTTCTGCCAGAGTTTACAGCAGAAACCAGCGTTGTGCAAATCGGGTAATTTTCTGTCACAGTTTATGGGTAATAATTTAGGTGTTTAGTATAGTTGTATGAAACGATATTTTCCTTTTTCCACTTCACGGGCTTTGAGGGTAAAAGCCTGCAAAAAGAAATTCTGGAGCTTCTTATTGGTAGAATTTTCCTTAATTAACTTCGACAAAAATAGATTTGAAAGCTTGAAATGTTTCAAAATTCTGCACCATCCAGGATTGGCTGGTGACACATCAGTGCGGGTCATTGTATGTCACGTTGGCGTTTCACCTAAACTTCAAGCCATCTGACTATCCCGTAACCTCCGGCAAATAGAAGAATGGTGGTTGAAAGCCCCGGAGGTTTCAAAGGCTCCTGCGTCGTCTTCTTCACTCAATCTATGTAAATAGGAGTGAATAAATGCAGGCCCCTCCACTAATTCACTAATTGGGATTTCGAAATGGGGCTTATCAATATGTCAAACCAATTGACTAATAAGATTCTGCCACAATTTGATTAGGAGTCGGCCTTCATGGAATTTTGTAATCTCAGGAAGGTATTCCTTGGTCTATAGTTGCCAATGCTATTGTCGAATCCAAGAAACATTTGATTTTTTTCTGACCCTCTATAATTGATTAGCATTTTTGATCTTTTGCCCCATGTTACATTTGATTTTTTCCTGACCCCTCTATAATTGTTTAGCATTTTTAATCTTTTGCCCCATGTGACATGTGTTTTTAGTCACCCGGGAGACTCGCAACTTGCAGGAGCATCGACAGCGAACGTCGCCTTTGAAGGACCACTCTATAGAATATCCTCGGAAACATATGCCAACGGCCGTTGATAATGATACATCAGCTTCAATGGTCGATCATAAAAAGCAAAAAGAAAAGGAAAGATTGTGAAAAGATTATTAAAAAATTGGCGATTACGGACACTCCACTTGATTGAATATTGGACGCAACCTCTTTATTCACGGCAATGGTTAATCAGCCTGTCATAGGGCATTAAATGCTCGGGTACATGCATGCTCTATAACAAAATAACACACCATTTTTATTTTTAATTTATGTAGCCACCGTGAGCTCATTATATTTTGTTATAGAGCATGCATGTACCTAGCCATTTATATTTTGTTATAGAGCATGCATGTACCCAGGCATTTAATGCCCTATGGCACGCTGGTTAGCCCTTGCCCTCATTCAGTATGAACCATAACATGATTAACCTTATTTAATTTTCGTCAATAACATCTGAGCATGGAAAATCATATCTATATCCTTTACCAAAATTATTGTGTCGCGTACATTGTAAAAAAAAACATTAAATCACACTGAAAAAAAGTATAAATAAAAAATAAAAATAAAAACAAAATATGATACAAGGAAGATCAAGAACTGTATAAATTACTTTTCTAGCTTCCTTTTTTTCCTCTAGACCTGGTGCCATTATCCAAGATTGGGGTCAACTAAACCAATGCCAACTCACTCATGAATGTATCCAAAGTAAGTTTTTTATTGGAATTAGAGCTTTTTGATGCATGAAGAGGCTTATTAGAACTTTCTATACATGAAGAGGCTTTGTTCCCACTAATTCGTCCTCCGTGTGTGGTTATTTTGTCTAATTATCTAAACCCTATTGGGTGAACATTTCTATACATGAAGAGGCTTTGTTCCCACTAATTCGTCCTCCATGTGTGGCTATTTTGTCTAATTATCTAAACCCTATTGGGTGAACATCTTGCCATACTGCCTAGTTGCCATGTGCATCCACAATGAACATGTGCATCCACTTCTGCTTGGACTGGTTGGCTCTTCATGATTTCTTCTTCCTCTTCTCCTTAAAGGTGTGGATTTGGAAACTCTTATCCTTTTTGTTTACAGGCCTACCTCTTTTTCTTTACCAACCATAATTATTCATTATCAACCATAATGTGAATTATCCATTACCAATGACAATGAATCATTATGAACCATTGAAACAAACTTAATCATTATGAAACATGGTCAACCATACTTAGCCATAATAACATTCTTCAAATATAGTCAACCATGCTTAAAAAATATTGACAATGCTTAAGCATGCTAAAAAATTGTTGACAATATTCAACCATTATCAAATATGGTCAGCAATGCTTAACAATGGTCTAAGATAGTCACTTATAGTCAAAATCATTCTTAACCACACTCAAACATGGTTAATTATAGAAAACCATTGTGAACACATGCTCAAGCATGGTTAAGCATAGTCAGAAATAGTCAACCATCATCAACTATTGTTAAACATACTCAACCATAGTAAACCATCATAAAACATTGTCAACAATATTCACAAACCATTGTAAGTCATGATCAACAATGTCTAACAATAGTAAACCATGATAAAAAAATAGTTCACCATAACTAACCATTGTTAAATATTGTCAACTATAATGAACCATGGTTAATCACAACTAAACATAGTTATGTTGAAATACATCTAACTATAATCAACCAAAATCAACTAAAACAAACCACCATAAATAAAAAATAAAAAATAAAAATCAATCTCTTATAGAAATTTTTAATATTACACAACTAAGAATTTTTTTTTAATTTTCATTACAACTTCTGCTCCTCATAATAGAGATGCTACTCATAATAGAGATTCTAAACAAATGATCCCTCTAGCTAAAAAGATTTGGACAGGTGAAGGTTTTAGCAAAGGCTTATTTTTCCAGTTCTTCTCCTATCAAGAGGCACCGGTTCATATCATGTATAACTATAAAGCGATGATGTTAGTATAGTTATTGTATGGGCCAATCCTAAATCTTGTCACAAGGGGCATTGTTTCTCTTATGAATAAGGCACACCAGTTCTTATATCTAAGATGTGGAGCAGAGGGACGTCAAACTTTTGAATATTTGAGGTGAGATTTCGACACCATTTTTTTTTATACTTATACTAAACATTGGTGCATATAATATATGCATTTAACACAAATGAGTGGAAACATATAAAAAAAACATTAGTATGTACTGTAATTATGCACATATTAATGGTTTGAAACAAGAAATTTAATTATGCATTATCCTTTATAGTAATAATCCTTTCTCAAAATTTTATACACGAGTGTAGTGTTATAATTAATAAGCATCAAGTCTGTATGAATCATAAAACTACATGAATGTCTTTTTTTATATGTATATATGGCACACACCATTAACTCAGTCGAGAAGTATATTATATTATTAATTAATTAATTATTTTTATTATAAAATTTTAATTAATTATTCAAATTTAAATAAGTTTTATAATAATATTAATTTTATATTTTGTTTTTTGTTTTTTTGAGATTTGGTTAATATTAATTTTATATTTTGTTTTTTTTTGGAAATTTGGTTAAATTTAGAGGGTGAATTATTTTAGTACATTTATGGATATCAAATATTGGTTTACTTTCCCTTCAAATATTTATTTGAACTTATTAACTATCAAGCACTACATCATATGAATAACAAATTTAACATATAATCAACATTTAACATGTAAATCACAACATAAAAATCAGCACATAAAAGCAATCACATGTGGACACCAGATAGAAGTGGAAACTCATAAAGGGAGAAAATCACCAATTTGTTGTTGTTGCGATGCAAAATCAAGCTCATACTTCCTCTATTACATCAGCATTTGGAGGCTCCAACCTTTTTTCTATTTTGCAAGAGACAACTTGTTGGGTAGCTTCTACACCTTCTTACATTGATTTTCTACAGGCTACAACCTAAAGGAGGCTCCTACCTCAAATTTGTTATGAAAGATACTACTTGCTAGGAAGCTCCTACTTCCACTTCAACAAACACCAACCTATTCTTTTTCCAACTACAACTTGAAAGGAGACTACAATCCCCTAATACGTAAAGAAAACAATGTGTTGGCTTACCTGGTCTTTAATTCAACATACCTTCATCTTTGTCTTTGCCTCATCTCCTCCTCAAATCGACTTCACATATGTTATTTTACCTTTGTCTCTTTGTGTCAAGTCACTCACAAACTAGGACTCACAACAACTCAACTCTTCCATATACTCTCTAACTTTTCATCCTTCCAAAATCACATATTTGATAAACAAACTATGTTGGTTGTTTATATTCCACACAGGAATATGAAGTGAACAGTCTTGTCTCTTTGCATTCCACTATTTCATTTCACACCACTTTAGATTTTGACTGTTAAAAAAAAAAAATTGGCCTTAAATTATTCGAACATCTGAAGTAACATAGGCCAATATTAATGGTTAAAAAGGAAAAACACCAAAGTTCTATTTATCCATATAATAAAGCACAGACGTTGGTTCCCCACTATCAATCTAGGCTACCAATGTTGGTATTTCACTGTAATCTACATCCATCCCTTAAACTATGGAAAAATAAAAAGTTCCAAACCTAGTCCTATAACCATTTGCATCACAACCTCTTCATGCATCTTTACAACACATTGTTATGCTATCAAACAAACCATGCTCAACGAAATCATTATTTGATCCAGGTCTGGGTGTGACAAAGGACCCTTCCCAAACCTTTTACTTTCATGATGTGTTAAATTGCATTTTTAAAAGAACATCAATGAATACATCTGCATGTTGTAAAGAAAAGGAACATGGCAATCATCAACACATGAAAACATAAGTCATTGATAATGGAGTTCGTCCAGGAGGGACTACGTCTCTAGGCCCCGGTGTCTAGATGGTGTAGGTCATTGCATTAAGTGTTGTCAATAGTGATGATGTACATAAGAGGCGATCTCGCTATCACGCAAGGAAAATGCCCTCACGTAGGAGTGGCGGCAAGAGATGTTCTGCTACAGGAACTCTCAATTAAAAAGGACTCTTATTAGTATGACATAAACTCATGCATGATGATCATGAGCATCCTGTGAACATGACATAAACATAATTTCGATACAAACATACATAGTGACACATGAGTATCCCATCAACATAACGACAAAGGGATCTCGAACAAAAGATGACAAATCATGACAACGAGTACATCACACAGATGATTCTTCATCACATCAAGCAAGAATCATGAAAATAAGTAAGAAACAAGATCCCTCATCAAACATCAAACAGGGATCTGTGCATCACATTACATAACAAAAGAAGTACATGACCACACTGCATATACCTCACATCCTAAGGCCATATGAAGAAGTGGATGTCAAATTGTTGAAGTTGGTTGTACCATCAGCCTCACTACATTGAATCTCATGGAATGACTGCTCGCATGTTGAATGGTGACATCTGCACTCCACTTAGAAAAGTGGCCAAAAAATGAAATAAGCAAAAGAAAAATCAGAATGCACGATCAGGTTTGTGGTGTCGAATAGAGCAAAATCGACTATCAAATTTCTAAATTCTGAGAAAATGAAAATCTGGGGCTTAAGGAATCTTTTATATTCCTCTTAGATTCCTCAAATATTCCCTCCTCCGTGTCCTATGCAAATCAGCTACTCATATCAGAAACTAACTATGCCATCAAGCTTGTGTCACCGAGAGGTGTAAGATTGACATAAAGTTTGTCCAGTTTGGACACTGCAAAAATTTCACCCTCCTGGAAATTTTGTTTAGTCATGGTTCCACCTGCAATAAATTAACTAAAAAAATATCACCTCACTTTCCGTGCCCACTCGTGCTCCTCTATCTTCCTGGGCGCACTGGTGAACTGAGTTTAAATAATAAAAGGGTGGCAGACTTCACAAGAAATCCGTTGTGGCGCAGCTGGTTTGAGATTCATTTGTTATGGAGGAGGTTGGGCGGTCAAACCCCACCCCCTCCCTTTTTTATATAACAAAAATTTGTTAATGGGAAGGGAGGTCAGGCTAGGCCCACCTTGGCCAGCTTGCCCACCTCTCTTGACCCCTCTCTTATGGCCCGCATTTTTTTAATAGGTGGTGGATGGAAGGTTGGGTCTGCGCCCCAAGGGTCGGCGCACCTTTAATGCACGTTGTTTTGTTTTAAATGGTTTGGGTCCATGCCCCAAGGGCTGGCCCACCTAAACTTGTGCGCTTTAGTTATGGTGGTTTCGTGGGAGGGGCCGAGGGTAGTGGCTCGCCCCTCCACGAATACCATTGCTTAGATACGGTTTCGAGTGGTGGAGTTGGTGGCCCGCCACCCTTTTTTTTATAATTTTTTTTTGTTATAAAAAACAATATACCCTTTTTTGAAAATTCAGATTTTTGACCGAAGGAGTCTTTTTAACTAGGTGACAATTTCACTCGGAATCTGGCTGGATTTCATCCACCGAAAAAAGTCCAAATTGTGTCTTCAACCCAACTTTGACTGCCTCTATCTTCCTCATCTGAACCCGGATTGATGAACCGTTCACACCACCGCTATCACGACAATGAGATCTTTAACATGAACCTAGTTCAAGCATAATCTAAACACTTTGATTTTTGAGCTTTCATAAGCTCTCTTTGTCCTGTGTGTGTCTCTACAGCCACCTAGATCAATCCTCCCCACTGAGGATATTTTGGTCCTCCAAAGCATGAAAAACAATCTGCAACTTTTATGTACCTTGTCTGCATCAAAAGCATCCTGAAAGGCCTCACTTCCATCTCCTTCACCTTTGTTCTTCGGAGCCTTAAGCGATGAGCCAACACCTGCAACCTCTGCAACCTGTAGTACATTGTTTTGCAAATTACGTGCTTTAACTTTCATGACCAACTAATGACCCAAGCATCCCATACTTTCCACGAGTTTATAACACATACTTGGTGGTCAAGTTTACATCGAAATGGATGCAATACCCCAGCTACAAAAACAAGGCCAATCATATCATTGTTGCTTCAACAAGTGATGGAAAACACATCATCACTGCAACACATGATTTACAAAAATAAGGCCAAACACTATTTTTGCTTTGACAAGTGATGGAAACACGACAACACTTTCACAGTTTACCATGCAACACAAAATAAGACCAGAAATCATTGTTGCTAAACAAGTGATGGAAAACACATCATCACTTTTACATTTTAAAATGCAACAAATGATTTACAAAAGCACGAGTGTGAAATGCTAACATATCTAGAAACCATTTTTCACTTATCAAGGTGAATGGGTCACCCCCTTGTGGTGGTTTTGCTTGTCGAACAACTGCTTCACCTGGTACATGCATCGACACTTTGTCTTTAAGGCACTGCTTTGGATGGAGCCTCCAACAAGTGGCTCTTTGAAGGCCACTTCTGTCGCAATGACCGCAATAGGTTTTCTTCCTCCAGATCTACTTACCATGTTTCTTTATCTATTGTTGAGAGGGTCTTTCATGCCTCATCCTTTTGTGTGCTGTCATTCTTTTCCAACACTTAGAAAATGTATGGTTATGTAATCCACAAAAGGTACATGTTTTTCAATTCCATGATTTACGTTCACCACTAATAGCATGATTATAATCGAAATGAACATTCGAATGTCGAGAGTGGTTATACCATTCCTTTTTTTCTCTGGTGTAAGTATGGCGATGAGATTTTGTGTCAGTTCCTTCCCTGCAATGGAAACTTCCATGGGATGATGGGGATGTGTTCCCATCATTCTCTTTCCTCAACGATTTTGACCATGTCTCGAAAGAATCTGACACCTTCGAGCATTCTCCTTCGGTGTATCTCAAGCCTGCAAATTGAGGTCTCTGCACAACCTCCAATGGTTGAGTTATGCCTTGGTTATTAACACCAAGATTTTCTTCCTCCTTGCACCTCATCCTTGTAAGAAGCCTCATGTTTGTCCATGTAATTGGGATCTCCACATCTCCAACAGAAATCATACTATGTGAAGGTGAAACCAAAAGGAAATCAACATCTTTTACCTCCTCTGTTGATTTGGAAAGAACTGATGAGGGCCTCTCATCATCTGTTGTTGGTGGTTCGCTAGCTGTCGCAACGCATTCTATAACTTCCTTTCTGACATACCATAGTCCTACCTGAAGAGGTAATTCCTCTACTTTGATGGGGTTGACAATGCCTTGGCCATTAGTGCCTAAGCCTTTTCCTTCATAACCCATTTTCTTCAACATTTTTGAGCCAATTCTTGTGTTATGATTTTCGAAAATAGCAAAATCATCATCAAGAAACATACATGAAGATGGAGAACTACATTTTACCTCAAATGGGTCATGCTATAGCTTTTCCAAGGCCTCGTCCTTTACTTGCAGCTATCGTAGCAAACTATGTTTCTCCTCTTTCTCTTCATGTAGAAGCATCTTCAATTCAGTGTTATCTGTTTGAAGACTTTGGTTGTTGTGCTTCAGTTCTTCCAAGTCCTCTTCCATGGCTTGCAACTGAAGCTGCAATCTCTCCTTTTCCTCTTTCTCTTTCTCTAGAGTTTCATACTTTATCTCCACCCTTTTGGAAATTTTGAGCATGGTCTCATACATCGCTTTTTCATCCTCTGTCGATGCATGTTCTATTGTTCATGCTTGCAATTCACATCCACGCAAAGACCACTCTAATACCACTTGATCCAGGTCCAGGTGTGACAAAGGACCCTTCCAAGACCTTTTACTTTCGTGATGTGTTAAATTGCATTTTTAAAATAACATCAATGAATACATCTGCATGTTGTAAAGAAGAGAAACATGACAATCTTCAACACATGAAAACATAAGCCGTTGATAATGGAGTTCGTCCAAGAGGGACTACGTCTCTGGGCCCCAGTGTCAAGATGGTGTAGGTCGTTGCATTAAGTGTTTTCAATATTGATGATGTACATAAGAGGTGATCTCGCTATCATACAAGGAAAATGCCCTCATGCAGGAGTGGCACTAAGAGATGTTCCGCTACAGGAACTCTTAGTTAAAAAGGACTCCTATCAGTATGACATAAACTCATGCATGATGATCATGAGCATCCCGCCAACATGGCATAAATAGGATCTCGATGCAAACATACATGGTGACACATGAGTATCCCATCAACATAAAGAAAAAGGGATCTCGAACAAAACATGATGAATCATGACAACAAGTACATCACACAGATGATTTCGGATCACATCAAGTAGGAATCATGAAAACAAGTAAGAAACAAGATTCCTTATCAAACATCAAACAGGGATCTGTGCAACACAACGCATAGAAAAAGAATTGCATGAACACACTGCATATACCTCACATCTTGAGGCCATCTGAAGAAGTGGATGTCACAATGTTGAAGTTGGTTGTACCATCAACCTCGTTCCATCGAATCTCATGGAATGATTGCTTGCATGCTGAATGCTAACACCTGCACTCCACTTAGAAAAGTGGCCGAAAAATGAAATGAGAAAATGAAAAATCTAAACACACCATCAGATTTTTGGCATCGAATAGAGCAAAATCGGCTGTCAAATTTCTAAATTCTAAGTAAATGAAAATCTGGGGCTCAAGGAATCTTTTAGATTCCTCAAAGATTCCCTCCTCCGAGTCCTCTACAAATCAGCTGCTCAGATCAGGAAACTGACTACACCATCGGGTTCATGTCGCCGAGAGGTGTAAGATTGACATAATTTTTTCCAATTCAGACACTGTAAAAATTTTACCCTCTTGGAAATTTCGCTCAGTCATGGTTCCACCTACAATAAATTAATTAAAAAAATATTATCTTGTTTTCTGTGCCCACTCATGCTCCTCCATCTTCCTAGGCGCACTAGTGAACTAAGTTTAAATAATAAAAAGGTGGTGGACTTCATAAGAAATCCGTTGTGGCACAGTTGGTTTGAGATTCGTTTGTTACGGAGGAGGTTGTGCGGTCAAACCCCGCCTCCTCCCTTTTTTATATAATAAAAATTTGTTAATGGGAAGGGAGGTCGGCCTGGGCCCGCCTTGGGTGGCTCGCCCATCTCTCCTATCCCCTCAATTATGGCATGCATTTTTTTTTACTAGGCGGTGGGTGGAAGGTTGAGTCCACGCCCAAAGGGCCAACCCATCTTTAATGCACGTTGTTTTGTTTTAAATGGGTTGGGTCCATGCCCCAAGGGCCGACCCACCCAAACTTGTGCGCTTTAGTTATGGTGATTTTGTGGGAGGGGCTGGGGATAGTGACCTGCCCCTCCACGAATACCATTGCTTTGATATGGTTTTGGGTGGCAGGGTTGGTGGCCCGCCACCCTTTTTTTTATAATTTCTTTTTGATATCAAAAACAATATGCCCTTTTTTGAAAATTCAGATTTTTGACTGGAGGAGTCATTTTAACCAGACAACAATTTCACCTGGAATCTAGCCAGAGTTGGCTGGATTTTGTCTTCCGGAAAAAGTCCAAATTGTGTCTTCATTAATCCTGCCCTGTAAGCAAAAGTCAACCCAACTTTGACTGCCTCTATCTTCCTCATCCGAACTCGGATTGACAAACCGTTCACACCACCGCAATCATGACGACGCGATCATTAACATGAAGCTAGTTTGAGCATAATTCAAACACTTTTATTTTTGAGCTTTCATAAGCCCTCTTTATCCTATGTGTGTCTCTGGAGCCACCTGGATCATTAGTCCTCAAGCCATATTTTAATGGCTTGCATCAAAACTTTTTCAAGTTCCTATACAACTAACATCTTCAATCACTTCAACAACATGCCTTTCCTTTGCAACATATCAACAATAAGTAAACCTCCTTAGCTACTTCAATTACATGCCTTGAACATAACTTGCCTTTGTAACATACATCAACTATCTCTTACAAGCATAAAAAGCATCACAACACCTCCTCACAAACATATGGTGACAAGCAAGCTTAACAACCACCTTTGCCACACAAACATAACAACCATAGCATCACAACATCACAACATAGCAATATATGCAAGCAGTTCAACAACAAGCAACATCATGACATATGCAAGCAACCTCGAACATACTCAGCTCTTTCACCTCCTGATTAGCAGCACCTCAATGCCCTTTGCACCATACCTTGGTTCCCCTTTGCCATCACCCTTTTCCATCAATGATAATTTTTTCAATAATATCCCCCTTTGGCATTAATAGAAACATTGTGGTCATCGCCCTTTTGTCTTTAGAATCATCTCTTCTTACCTTTTCTTACCTCCCCCTTTGACATCAATGGCAAGGAGGTCTAGTTTACAATAAAAAGAGGGGGGGGATATCTAGTGGTTGCCCAAAGTCCTTCAGTCATCATCAACTTTGAAAAAAACCACTATCAAGTAAAAGGGTATAAATTAAAACCCCAAATTGTATGGTATTTCTTCTTATTTATGTCAAATGTATGGTCTCTTCCCTTATTATTATCAAATGTAGGTCTCTATCCTTATTATTTTCAAAGTACACATTCAACTAGAGAGCCCATGGTTGAAGAAACATCTCATGTTCTATCAGTTCACCATCAATGTTGCAAACAATTCACTCATTCTAAATGATTTTCAAATGGTAGAACTTAGATTCCTTTCTTTGATTACTTACTAGCACTATGTTTACAAGGCTCTGTCAATATAACTATCTTGATCCATATCAATTGTCTACACTTGTTCCCCCTTTTTGACAATCAAAGAATGCTTTTCATTTTTTGGCTTCCCTTCATCAAATTTCAATGACCCAGATAGCCTAATATTGTAAATTTCCACTTCCCTCTACAGGTCCTAGTCATACTTAGAATTAACAAAGAACTATTGCACATTATCCCTTTATGTGGGGACCTCATCAACATAAGCAAGCCTAAGTGTTGTATTATTCTTCATCAACTACAAAATATCTTCAGCACGAGGATCTTTCCTTGCCTTTTTAAAAACATAAATCTAATAAGAAAGCTAACATTTCTTAGAACATTATGCATGGAGTCTTCAGAGGTTAAAATGGTGTGCGAGCGATGTAGCTGATCCTTTGCAGAGGGTTTTTTTAGAAAAATGCCAACCATTGTGATCAATTTAGAATTAATTTGAGACAACTCTCTCATTCTCTATTTCTTTGTAAAATTTTCCATAGAAAGCGATGCATCGACCTCTTCAAACATGCTAACAATAATCGAGTTCTCTTCCGTATTTGTCTTTCCAATTCTCTGAAATAAATTCTTGACACTGTCAATAGTACCTCCCACCACCCTAACTTAACTTAGGGAAAGTAATCGCTCATTGCATGGAAATAAACATAGCCATTGAATGATGCGTACATTCCAAGATTTTTGAGGCAACTCCATTAATTTCACTTGCAATTTATTGACAATATCTTCTTCTCGAAGTATCATTAGATTTTTATTCTAAATATGGGAAAATTTATTTGCTTCAACCTAATTGTTAGTCTTGATTGTGAGAGAAATCCATATTTGAGCTACACACTTGATTACGTCCCTTATTTTAACCTTTTGGGACCCCTTGGTTTTGAACAAAGTTTATTCTTGCATCAAATTGAATTGAATGTCACTAGTAAATAACAGGAACTGCAACATTTTGGTTCACTGCTCACATCCTCAACATCATGACTCTGAACATTATTCTTTGGCATTGTTATACTTTGTCAACCACGGGTATTGTCATCCTCTGGTTTACCTAACATATACACTAAGGAATTCTTTGTGCATGACACCCTTTCTTACCTGTTCGCATATCGTGCTTTATCAACCTCTGCATACAATAAACACAACTCGTTGGTCCATTTCAGGTGTAATGCATAAAAAAGGTAACACTAGTATCTTAGAATAAATAGTAAAATTAGAATTGCACACAATGAACTATTTTTCATTCACAAATATGATACACATATATAGTTGGATTTAGATTCAACTGGTTCCAAACATAGACAAGGAGGTTGAGAAATTCTCTCAACAAAATTCCAAACTAATTCCAAATTCAAAAAAATTCCAAACTAATTCTAAATTCAGCATTGAAGCATTATCTCCAAGTCACTCCCTTAATGGTTACATGGAAAACATTGAAAAACACACATTACAATGGCAAGAGTAATTTTTGTCTCGCTAGTCTTCATCAACACTCACATCTACTTTAGAATCTCACAAACAATGCTCTTTCTTCATCACCACATCTTTGAGTTGTCACTTGACCTCCATTTCCAACATAACTGCCTCTGACCATCATTAACGAACTTTGTATAATTGAGGCTTCATGACTACCCCAAAGAATAGCTTAGATATTGAATATCTTTGTGGACATGCTTCCATCCTAGTAGTATGCATCGAAATACACACTTTCTAGTTATATAGGTTAGTTGTCTATATATTGAGTTTATCCAGTAATCAATTATACAACTGACATTTCCT
Organism: Pinus taeda; assembly: GCA_000404065.3. Lineage (NCBI taxonomy): Eukaryota > Viridiplantae > Streptophyta > Pinopsida > Pinales > Pinaceae > Pinus > Pinus taeda. The sequence goes on along the minus strand of APFE030805921.1, from coordinate 35,244 downwards.
TACATACACACTTACATACTTACAAAAATAACCTATAACTAATGCTCTTGAAGCCCTAAGCACAACAAGAGCCATCAATATATAACAGACACACATAATTAAATTAGCAATATATTCTCTCAACACCAAAAAACGTAGAGAACCAATTATTTAAATTATGCTAATCTATTCATTGATTAATTATTTATATAAATTTTATCAAAACATTATAAATACATAATACAACATTTTCACAAACTCACACAAAGTTTCCCAATATCTAGCAAAATGAATGGATGTCATGTAGACATGTGAATAGAGAGTTGTGACTCTATAAAATCCTTTCTCCTTCCCAAGGTACAGAAGAATCTATTGTAACTGCAGGGAGCCATGATAGAGTATTGGTAGCTTTGCTCACATATCCAAGGCCACAACCACAATGTTTGCAGCGATTGTCAACAGCATGCAAGGCTGATAAATTCTACATTGTGAAAGAGAGCTCACTCAGCGGCACCAAAATACTAGAGAAGCTCATAAAATGGGTTCAAGTGACCAATATGAATTACGCCTTTTCCATAGGTTAGATAAATGTAGGTCTGGTTCAAAAATGCCTCCACACAATGCTCAACACAATGAACTAAACCACAAACCCGTTCACAATATTAACACCAATTGTTAATCAATCAATCTAGGCACATCCTCGATCTAATGTTATTACATGTTGATCGATTGAGCCTAACAACATTGAGTGTCTGACATTGTTCCATACCTTGTGCCTCCAATTCTAAGAGTTCTCATTCACATAATCTTCACTGGAATTCGATCGCTTTACCTTCTAAAAGCACGAGAGATGAATGATTGAACGCTCATCTTACAACCCGAAGCAGAAGCAGTGGAAGAAAATCAGGCCAGCCAATATGGGGTTAGATTCATCCATTTTTGACACGGGATTTGATGTCTGTAATAGGGAGAATGATCATTACCTAAAGTCATGAGCATGATTGCAAGGCTACGAAAAATAAATCAAGAGGTGCAAGGCGGTGTGGCTTAGTTTGATCTGATAGATCATCCGATGTTGGAGCTTTCTAATTTAATGACGCATTGCTTTACGTATACTACTGCGAGGAATGAACCATGCAGATAACCTGTCTGTCTTAGCTTTCTTGCAGAAAATTTCTAGTTATGGTTGTCCATAATGTCCTTTGGTGCTCTCTTTATGTTTCTAGTTATGTGCTTCAAAATTTATTCAAAGGATTCCTCGCTTACTCTTGGAAAGTGATTTTTTTCATTTGTCTTTGAAGTGTTTTTCAATACAAAATGGGTATGCTTGTCTGGCTAAATAATTCTGCGACTTTCACTTAATTCCTTTATATACATAGAATCACTATTATTTCTTTCAGCGTGCAATTTAGATGTTAAAGTATTTGCTTCATACCTAATTTGTAAGATGAAGTTGTTCCAAACACTATTGCAACCTCATGAACTAATCAACCTTGCTACATGTTAACACAAATCTCCTTCCATGCGACAGCTAGATCTAATGATGGAGAAATTACATAGAAAAAATTAGAAATCACTTTCACTATTCCATTATTCGCTATCTCTTAGGCCCTCCCTCAAGGGAGATTACGCCCATACGCGCTTTGATACTAAAAAAAGAAAATCAGAATTTCACATAATGAACTATTTTTCATTCACAAATATGATATACATATATAGTTGGATTGAGATCCAACTGATTCCAAACATAGACAAAGAGGTTGATAAATTCTCTCAACAAAATTCCAAACTAATTCTAAATTCAACATAGAAGCATGAAGAATTACCTCCAAGTAAAACCAATATTTTTTCTACGTTGTCAACAAAATTCCAAACTAATTATAAATTAAACATGGAAGCATTCCCTGGAAGTATTATCTCCAAGTAGAATGCTTCCAAGTAGAACCAATATTTTTTGTACGCTGTCGTCCACAGGATTATTGCTGACATATTTTTGGCATCAATGTAATGTAGCATAGGTTCTTTTATAAAAACATATCAACTCTAACAAGATTTGTAATGTCTCAAAAACACCACTGGTTCAATGTGTAGTGTATTGTCTGACTAAGCTCAGGCCCACTACAACAACATTACACATCCATGTAATCACTTGGGATGCTCTGACATCCATGTAACAACTTTATCCTAACTTGGCAGATTTTTTGTATAACACAGAAGTTTGACATATGTAACAAGTAAGTTCTATGGCCTTCCTTGTAATGATCTTTTCTGTCAAAATTCCAAATTTCTTTCAACCACAGGTGCAAGTAACACATGCCACCACCAAGAGAAGGTTGATGTGATAATAAATTACTATCATAGAACCTAAAAATGACCTCTTCACCTAATGTATCTTCTTCAGGAGGTTTGTATTCCATCATTTCCCTTCCCTCTAAAACTTGAGGATTTGATAGAATAACATCTCTTACCTTCCCTTTCCCCATTAAGGAAAACAATGGCAATAGGTGTCGACCGGCAGTCCATCGGGGATATTCTACTTGTCAAGGTTGGCTGGAGAGATAGATATGGTTGGTTCACCTGATTTCTCAGTGGTCAAAAGTCACCTTGACATTTTCCAAACAAAATTGTTTGTTGATCTTATGGCCCATCCTTTTTCTTTCAATACTAGGAGGCATAGGTCGCTATAAAATGTATTTGTATTCCTCTTCCTTAGTGACACCTTGGTATTTCTGAAACACTAATTAAGGAGTGAGGTAAGTGAGTTCTCATTATCGATAAGAAGGAGTCACTTCTTTGAAATGTCCTATATGCATGACTAGACCTTGACTTCACTGAATATCACTATAAGTCACTCCATGGATTCATTGTATCAATGGAGTGACACTAGCATGCAGTAGTACTTCCAACATCATGTTTTAGAAATAGTGGCCATAGCCTCTAGGGATATAGATTCAAAGCTAGCAGTTTAAGTTCCTTTTGAGCTAGTGGCAAAGAGGTCTCTAGGTGCAGATGAATATTGAGTTCTAGACCAAGTTTAGCCATTGAAAAATATAGTTTCATTCAATTTAGATCTAATCCAATAGCCTATAGTGGATCCTCTAGATGCAAAGGAGTGAGACAACTCGTGAATGTTCAATTAACAATTCCTATGTATTCCCTCCATAACCCCAATATGGTTGAAATCCACAGGTGCGATATCCAACACACCCATTTCTAGATTACCATCAATTTTTAGCACAACCATATCCTTGACCCTTTGTACTTCTAAAACTACAATGCTACATTCTAGAATCTTATTTAGTTCCCCTGAAATATATCACAGATGTTGTATGTTGTTTCTTCATGGCGTACACAAATGATCATCACTAGTTGAGTAGGTCAACTGGTGGAGTGATCAACAAGTTGACCATGTCAACAAGAGATATAACACAACCACTTAAATTTCCTTCTATTTGGTAAACCTTTTATTTAGAAAGTTCATCCCCATTGTAGCTTACATTTGCATGATATTTTCATGTGGGAAGAACCACCCTACTCGCTAAGACTATTGAGTGCGGGACCTGTTAAGTTACAACAACTGTGGGAGTTGAATATCAATACCATTGGTCTATGGAATAACTTCCTTCTAATGATCAAAGCTCTATTACTACACATTTATTTGAAAATATCTCAAGCTATTTGGTATATAAAGTGATCACAAATACTCCCTCTTTATCATTTTTGTCTGGGTAGTCTTGTTTTTAGATTAGTAGCACCCATGAACACTCAAAACTCACTTCATTGTCTTCAAATTCAATCCATCATTTATGAATACAATACATGATTGTTCTTCATAATTTTTTAATAAAAATTAATGTGCATATTTATGAACACAGTTCTCAAATATTCCATGCACTCTCTCTCTCTCTAGATAAATAAGAATACTAACTCTCCAATTATACAGGATTTAATCATGATGCGAAAGTTGATTATTACCCAAGAGAAAATAAAATGTGCATTGTTTGTCAATGTACACCATTTCTCATTGTTGCATATATTGTTCTTATTAACTAGAATTATCTCAAATTTTGTCATTTGACATAGAGATGCTCTTCTTTCATTCCCATAATACTCTCAACTATTAGGGCTACTCTCCCCCTGAGAGACGTCAACCATCATGATTGATGTTGGTCTAATATTGAATGAATTCTTCTTTTATTTCTTCAGAAGCTCCCCCTATGGCCATGCTGGATTCAATTTGTCATTGAAGTCACATGTTTCTCCTTTTTCTGTTTCCATAATTGAGTGTGTTTCCATATACTATGTGCATTTCCTTTTGACTCATTGTTCATAATCCTTTGAGTGCTCTGCATCTTTTGTCTAGACTTCTTTAACGTACATGATAGATTGCAATGTTTGGCTATGCAACCAAGGTTGCTACATAAATAACATCTTGTATGACCAAGAAATGAAGGAAGGATTTTGTATCTTCTTGTGTTATTATGCTCATATAACTTTCCCAATGCACTGATTTTCTTCTTTGCATGCAGTTTGCAATCAAATAACTTTATTTCTAAAACCATTGCAAAAATAGAAGTAGCCGTAGAAAGTACTTGTGTACTTGGTTGTTGATTATCTCCTTGAAGGGAACCTTTTTCGATTATTTGCTTGAGGTAGCTTCTTGGTCTATTGCATCTTTTGTTGATGAGTCTTGATTTTATTTCTCCTACATTCAACTAGTACATGCCCAATTTTATGGCAACGGAAGCACATGATACTATTACTCCTTTGAATTCTTGTAGGCTTCTTAGCCTCATCTCTAGGAGTAGATTGTATTTTCTTCAACTCATTTTTTTCTTTTTTTTTTTGCACCGTTTCTTGCTTGTTTCATTCATAAACATGTTGTTGGTACCTTCTTCTACAAAATTTTTGAAGCTTATTTATTATATTTAGTGGTTACATTTGAGCTACTGTTGTTTTGCAACTTATTCTCCATGAAGTCAACCTCCTCTTCTATATTTATATACAATATGTTCTTTTCATCTAACTCATTTCTTGCAGAAATGATATCAACTTCTAATCATTCATGCTATTCTTCTCGCTCCTTTAGTTGGCTTCTCATCACTTCTTCAATTCTTCTAGCTTCTTACAACTGTGTCCTCAGACTAATAATTTCTTCCTTGTACTCATTCTCTCTTTCATCACATAACTGCAACAACTTATTTTGGTCTTTATTTTTAATTCTCAATCTTTCTATTTCAATCAAAGTTGAATCTAACTTAACTTGGTTTTCATCTATATTTTCCTCATGAGAATTGGGTATATCCATACTAGCATAATAGGTCTCGTTTGACTAAACACTTTACCCTCTTACTCTTTTTCTGATCCTTTTCTACATTGTTGCCTCTAGTATCTCCTTCATGCATGAGTGACAACCTATCCCATATTTCTTTTGCATATTTGAGATCTATAACCATCTCAAGATCCATATTGTGAAGATTGTTATTTTTTGGAAATTTTTCCTAAGCATTCCACTTTTGTTCTTGTGTTGAGAGGGAGTATTTCACTAGAGCTTCACTGAATGAACCTCTCACATAGCATGTGCATTCATGGCATACTAAACAATACCATTAATTTGACTACATATTAGAAAATACCTCTAAACTTCAAATTATTTAACCCCTTACCAATACGAACTCAATACACCTTCCAAATTAAAAAAACCCCCTACTTTCACTAGATATTGTAGGTATCCATTTTTTCATTAACATTATTTATACCCCTTTATATTTTTCCAATAACTTTGAGCTCCATTTTTTATACCTGCCAATATAAAACCCCTTTACCCTCTATTATGTGTTCAATATATTGTTTCATCTTTTCCTCAATATACATCCCCAATATGAACACACATGGTATGATATTGTTCCCCAAGTGAAGCCCTCATGGAATATTCACTATATCCTCCGCATACTAGCTTCCATACACTAGGTCCATAACCTGTTAGTTCAAATTTGACTTTCTCTTTCCATTCCTCAATGTTTGTAGTATTAAGCACATGTACACTTTGATAATACATATTCAATTAGGTATACCTTCCAACTGTTAGGCTGACATAAAAGGAACTTGCTCTGATACCAATTGTTGGAAACTTGACTAAATTGAGTGTGGGTTGGTGGGGGGGGGGGCGGGGGTGGTGGGTGGGTTGAATCTGTTTAGTACATTCATGGACATTAAATATCGATTTAATTTTCATTTAAATATTTTTATGAACTTATTAAATGATAAGAAATACATCATATGAACATAAAATTTAATGTATAACCAAGATTTAACATGTAAATCGCAACACAAAAATCATCACATAAAAGCAATCACATGTGTACACCAAATATAAGTGGAAATACATAAAGGGAAAAAAAACGAATTTGTTGTCGTTGTGTTGCAAAGGCAAGCTCCTACTTCCTCTATTACGTTAGCTTTGGAGGCTCCAACCTCTCTTCCATTTTGAAAGCTACAACATGTTGGGAAGCTTCTACTCCCTCTTACAATAATTTTCTGTAGACTACAACCTATAGGAGGGTCCTACCTTAATTTTGTTCTACAAGCTACTCCTGGGTTGGAAGCTCCTACTTCCACTTCAATAGGCTCTAACCTGTTCTATTTTAGATTACAACATGAAAGGAGACTACAATCCCCCGATACATAAAGAAAATAATGTGTTGGTTTACCTAGTATTTAATTCAACATACCTCTATCTCTGTCTCTACCTCTTCTCCTCCTAAAATCTGCTTCATATCTTCTCTTCTACCTTTGTCTCTTTGTTCATGTTAACTCACAAATAAGGACTCACATCAACTCAACTCTTCCACAAACTCTCTAACTCTTCAACCTTCCAAAATCACATATTTTATAAACATACATTGTTTGTTGTTTGTATTCCATACAGGGATATGAAGTGAAAAATAATGTCTCTTTGTATTCCACTAATTCATTTCACACCATTTCATATTTTTTAATATTAAAACAAAAATAAATCATCCTTAAATTATTTCAACCTCCGAAGTAACATATGCCAATACTAATAGTTACAAAAACCAGACTCCAAATTTTTATTTATCCATACAATAGAGCACAAACACTAGGTCCTCACTCTCAATCTAGGTTGTGAACATTGGTACTGCATTGTAATATGCATCCATTCCCTGGACTAGGGAAAAATAAATATTTCCACACCTAATCTTGTAACCATTTGCATCACAACCTCTTCATGCTCCTTTACAATACTCTGTTATGTTGTCAAACAAACCACATTCAACCAAATTATTTGTCATCAAGCCACTTGTCTTTGCCTTGCATTACAGAATTTTGAAGTAGCTCTGCAACTAACCTCTTCAGTTGCATCAACAACAATAAGCAAACCTCCTTAGCAACTTCAACTTCAAGGGATTACACCTCTATTAATTATAACAATGCAAATCATCCACATATAAACTATTCACCAACAAAAGATTTTTACAACATTGAACAATGCAATAAAATAAGAATCTCATTTAATTACATATGAATACCTGACCCATTGTCATATAAAATAAATAAGATAATGAAAAGTTCTACAATAATCAAAATCCAACCAAGATATGTGATTGTTACACTTTTGTAACGCACCAACATCTAATTAAAACAATATGTCAAATACACTAAACAAAATCTTTAATTTTCACTAACAAATATTCCAAAAACATGTAACTTCTTGTCATATTTATGTCATATTCAGTTACATTTATTGCCATTAAGAATATTGTACTTTTTCCATTTAACCTATTTCTTTATTTCCTTCTTATACCTAAATTATATTGTAATCATTACAATAAAAAAAAACTTTGAACTTACAAATTTTTGAAACAATCTATCAAATCTATTAAAATTTTTCGAAAATTATTATATCAAATCAAATATTTTGAAAATTAAAAATCATATATTTTTTTTTTTTATTTTTAATTAATCATAAGAAATGATTATTTTTATGGGTTTTTAAATAAGAAATGACTATTTTTTTAATTTTCGAAAATTATTAGATCAAATCAAATATTTTGAAAATTAAAATCATTATGATTTTTTATTTTTTATTTTTAATTAATTCTTAAGAAATGATTATTTTTTATGGGTTTTTAAATAAGAAATGACTATTTTTTTTGGGTTTTAAATATAATTGTGTGGAAAAAAATCATTTAAAAAACAGAAAATTGAAAAAAATATAATGTTACCAAATATCTTAACAATTAATTGAAATTACCACCAATAATCAATTAATACTGAAATAATTATTTCTATCAAATCAATACACTAAAAAAACACAAATAGCCAAATACTTGAATTACTCCTCGTGTGTCTAAATAGAAAACTATTAATTCCTTCCCCATTCCAGGACACAAGAATCGAAACTGTGTCGAAAAATCTATGTTATGCATGTCAGTTCCTTTTAAGAATAATTTCAAGTAATAGTTGCTTCACATTCTTTGCCCCATCATAATTAGATTGAGTATTATAATGTCGTATGGATAATAAAAGCTCATGTGTAAATAACTTTGCCCAAAAAAAATTGATAGCAAAGAATGCTTCTTTTCTATGTTTACGTTTTCTAGTTTAAAAAGGGCAAATTCAAGATTTTTGGACAAAGTTTCATAGTTGGATGAGTTATATTCATGTGATTGATACCAATATGACCATTTATAATTAACTTTCATTTTCAATTATTTATTATAGAATTTAATCGAAATTAGACTAACCCACTAATTAATATATATTTTATAAATTGTAATAATATTATTTAAAGATTTAATTATAATTTTAATATAAAAAAGTCATTATACCATTGTGTCAATATCATTGAATTTAATTTTTTTTATTTTAAAATATTATTGAAATTCAATTAATTAAAAAAGTAACATTGATATTTATTGAAATTCACTGCAATCAAAAATAACCTTAAAATATTTATTAAAATTAGTAACAAATAATCAAGTATCTTTATACAATTTAGAATTTTGATTAATGAATAATTAAATAGTATTAAATCATTGAACATCTGAATTTTTAAGACTAATATGATATTTGTAATAAAATTATTATTACTTAAAGTTATATTATTTTCATTTATTCATAATATTAATAAACTGTCAATAAGCAGTGTACATAATCATAGGACTAGTACCATGACTTCAATCACACTTGCCAAAACATAATTCATTTCAAAATCAAAATATTTTATTTTCATTTATTGAAGAAATTATTATATATTATTACTTATTATATATTAATATAAATATATATAAATATAATATATAATATATTATATCATTTTGTAAAAGATAGGTAGTAAATGTCAATGAATATTTCAATTATTATTATTAATATAGTTTTATTGAATTTAGAGACTATGCAATTTTCTATTTTCTTTTATCAAAAGAATGTTTTAGAATATTGAATGATTCATTTATAGAAAAAGGAAATATATATATATATTATATATATATTATATGTATGTCGGATTAACATGTGATAAAACAAGTAAAATGCAATTTATCCTCCATTTTCAATCAACATTTCACTTCGCTTCTTCACGTGTCATTAGACTTTGGACTTTTCTTTAACTACATTAATGAATCTCCCCACAAGCGATCCTTCTTATTGCTATCAATTACTTTTTGCATAAAAGAAAGGTACTAAGCAACAACAACAGTGCATATTACACTTGGTTTTTTATGTTTTTCCTCTTGATGTTCTATCTATAAACATTTAAATAAAGTGTAATAAGTATATATAACATTATATAATAGAATATACATAAATGCATAGCGAAAAAAAAGTATACACTTGTTTTTTATGTTTTTCCTCTGCATATTACACTTGTTTTTTTATGTTTTTCCTCTTGATGTTCTAAACGAAAGTATAACATCGCAAGTAGTGATTCAGTAACAATCCACATGTTTTCAAATCCATGATTCATCGTATATCTAAAAACAACTTTCATTTCCATTGGCTCCACTTGATACTTTGCATCATGCATCTTTAATATGCCATGATGAAGTATAGTCTATATAATTAATAAAATCACTTCTAGTAGTTCCATTAGTTCCATTGATTATAAAACAAGTGAATTCCGACAGCATAACTACATAAATTGTTCAACTAACCTTTCATACTTCAACATAGTCAATCACATTGATCAATTATTTGGTTGCCTATTTTTTGTATCTTAACATCTATTAGAAAACATCCATGAACAAGTTTAGATTAATTATTTAAATATTAAAGTCACAATGCATATGAAGAGTACAATTCCAATTATAAGTGCTAACAAACATTTTCATCAATCGTTCTCTTCCTTGTCATCCTATATTATGTGATGAGTGGGCTCCATTATGCTTCTGTTTTCACAATAAAACAATTAAATTTAGTATTTCATGCAATAATTAATTTTGATGTAGATAAAATAATCAATCCATGATTTCACACTTTTGATGCACATTGTGGATCTACTGGTTCTTTACACAATGCAATTATGCCATTTTTTTTAACCATCTCCTTGTATGCTTTTTGGAATATAACAAAAGTTTTCACATATATATTTATAACAATAAAATAAATAGTTAACTTCTTCTTTTACATTATTACACGGTATATATGCACTTTCTACCCTGAAAACATTTCCTTTCAAAATATTTCCATAATATAACCCAATTCATAAGCCAATCTTAAGAACATGCCAAAGAAAACATTTTATATGAGTAACTCATAGACATGATAATTTAGGACCATCACCATTCTACCTAATTGTACTCCCCTTCTTCATAAATTGATAAATTCATAACCCAGCCACATCGTATCAATCCTAGTCATTTCTGAGTTTCATATGTGCACGTGTCAGTGCTTAGACATAAACCTCCCATTATTATATTTATATTTTGTATAATAATTATATAAATGTTGAAATAATAATGTCATATTTATATTTATATTCATATAAGGGATGATATCTTACGAATAATTAATTAATTAATTAATATATATAACCCAATATATACGAAATTTTAAGAAATATCAATGATTATATTCATATTATTATTTATAAAAAAAAAAATGATATTTTACTAATAATTAATTAATTAATATATATAATCAATTATAATTGATATATTAATATCAATTATTATATTCTACTTATATTTATAAAAAAATTAAAAAATATTCACTAATAATTAATTAATTAATACATATAATTATATATTAATAATTATTTTATTTATTTTATATTTAAAACATATGTGTAAAAAATTCTCAAATTGTGAAAATTGATTTTATTTTCACTTTGGCATACAAATCTCCCACTTAATGAATAAAAAAAAGTAGTGCTATAATTATTTATATTTATTCTTAAAAAGAGTACATCAAGATGAGATCTTTTGCTAGAGGAAGAAGGCTTTACCCTTACTTGAAAAAAAGGCTTCACCCTTACCAAATTTAAAAAATGCTAAAGGAAGAAGGCCTCATCCTTATTAGAAAAAAAGGCTTCACCCAAATTTTAAAAATTAAGTAGAAACAAAATAACTTTGATAACAAAGTTATCAAGCTATAAGACCACATATCAAACCACATATCATACTGCATATCAATGGCTTGAAAGGCCTAAAATTGTACAAAAAAAAATATAACCCACTCGCCTAGTTACACATTAGCATTATTAAGATCCTGACCAACATTACCACCCTCATGGGGGAGGTGGAAAGCTTAGTAAGCATATGAGGTGAAAAGCGTAGTGAACATGTGATTCCATATGTGCCATCCAACCCTCCACGATGTCCATCCAAACTTAGATCCTCTTTTGGCCACAATGAAGGACTCTAGAGCCTCTTTTGGCAACGATGAAAGGAGTCTTGTCCATCCAACCCTCCACGTTGTCCATCCAAACTTAGAGCCTCTTTTGGCTACGATGACAGACTCTAGAGCCTCTTTTGGCTGCGATGAAGGACTCTAGAGCCCTTTTTGGCAGCGATGAAGGTAGTCTTGATGGTCAATGATATGCCATTGATTATGATGAATGTCATTGAGAAAATTGAAATTTACATCCCTGTCTTTGTGGTGATACCATCCCTGTCGATAAACCGATGATAAATCAAGGTGAATGTTTGACTAAGAGTAACAGGAGCTACACTGCAGGAATAGTTTTTCATAGGTACAAGAAAATAGATAGAGGTACAATCCTAGGATAGAAAAGAGGCCTCTACAAGTGTAGTGGCCCCTCATGGCAGAATTAGTAGGCAAAGTACGTAACTTGTCAATTGTCTCTTTGCTGCAATTGTCTCAAATATGGCAAGGTATGTCACACTAGTCCATGGGTTGAATTGCTCCCTCTAATTTCTATAGGCTTTGTTGGGGGTTTATTGGCATATAGACACACTGTTTTATTTCGGTTTTTTTCACCATTCTGTCACTGCGTATCTCTATTTAGGCATATATTTCTATGGTCTTACATTGGTATTTACATGACAATATTTAACTTGTGCTGCCTAATTTCTACCACATTCTATTGAATTTTCCCTCACTATTTGCATCCTATTTTACATTTCACCACCCACTTTCATCCTCCCTTTTTTCGACCATATGCAGGCCGGTTTTGACCCTATTTGGGAATTTTTCACTGCACTTTCTTCTGGTTTGTGCTCCTCCTTGAATTTAAACACTTTCATCCTATATTGGCACCGATGGACCAACTCCATCGTTACTTCTAGACCCTGTAAGAATTTTGGCTTTCGCAATTGCAACTTTTGGATGACATGCGTTGGGTGTTATTGTTGTTGTTGCTGTGAGGGTATGTAGGTCTTTCATTTTACTATTTTTCCTACCATCTCTCTGGCTTTGACGCTGGATTGTTGATCCATTGGTGTTGGGCTCTTCCTAGTTTATTTCTAATTGTTGGGTTTCTGCTTTTACTGGCGTTTCTCTTAATTCATGGTGCTGTTGTTGGGCATGGGATCCCCCCAAGACAAGTTTTGGTGCTTAAAGCCCAAGTTTTGACTAAGTCCAATGTAAAGACTCCGCGTTTTGTGGGCGCGAAGATGGTAAATGAGTCATAGGATTGTCCACCCTTACTATTGTAAATATAATGTCGGCTTGAGAGTTTTACCCATGGTCCGCGGACCATGGGATTGTATAAATAGAGCAAGGCTCTAAGTGTAAAGAGAATGAATCAATCAATGGTAGATCTAATGAGGAAGCATTGAGTCTAAGTGTAGAGTCATGTCTTTGGGTCGTAGAGTAGGAGAAGGCTCTGTAGCTGAGTGCACAAAGGCCTAGTAGTTCGCAGCCGAGTGCGCAGACCCCTGCAGCTGAGTGCGCAGGGCAAGTTGATTCTGTAACTGATTGAAGCATTAATAAAGAGAAGTTTTCAATATTTCTGTGTATCTTTTCCTATTTTATGCATTGAAGTATATTGGGTATGAATTGCAAGTTTACTATTTATTTGATGCGCGAAATTATATAAATGTATTGAATAAGTGAATATAATATAAGATACTTGTTTACATGAAGATAACTAACTGTTATAAGAAGATAAGTAAGATCCAGGGTGTGGCTTGGGGAACTAGCGTAGATCGTTGTTTTAGCAGCGCGAAGCTCCTCAACCCCTGGTTAGGGTTGCACGAAGACGAGTATAAGAGGGTGCGAAAGCTATTTCCGCACCCCTGTCCGGTGTTTTGAGAAAGAAAGTCGAGACGAAAGAGAGTTATGGAATTTCTAGGATTAGAATACAGTCCTATCGATTCAATATTTATGCTTGGCACGGAACTCTTGTTTCGAGTGAAAGGGAGGCCCGCACCGCATTCACAGGTCAATTTCCCTCTACGGGGTGGGGTGTGGAAAGCACTATAAGTTAGTTGACTTCTCGACCAAGATGGAGAAAGTTTATAGGTAGCTCACCAGTAGCAAAGCGCTTTCTCGCAGGTAGTATGAAATAAGAAAGTTGCTCACGAGCCTAATATAGATATAGATAGCAAGTTCAGTAGGGAAATAAAGTTCAACTAGAGTAGCTCAGTGGGAAAAGAAACCCTGGAATTCAGTTCAAATCGAAAGGGGAGTTCCCTTACTACTAAAAGAAAGTGGGCATAATATTCTTCTTCTCTTCTGATTTCAGCTTCGCTTCTCTTTCGCTTTCAGCCACTCCTGCTTTTCATGTTCACCGCCATCACCATTACCGGCGTCCTTCTTTTGGGCATAAAAAGCTGCTTTCTTAGTATAAAGATCACCCCCAATTAAAGGGGGCGAAGTGGCTTGCACGAAGGTATTCATAGTTGGACTAAATCGGCCCTTCAGACATCTCAAGGGTGCAGAAACTAGGTTCCAGCATCCCCCCATACTGCTTCGAGTGAGACCTTAGTCTGCACTTCGTGGGATGTTGCCGAAAGGGCCAATAGTACAGGGATTTGTTTAGCTAATTAACTATGAACCTAGGTCAGGCCCCATCAAGCCAACAAATGGTTCCGTTGCCTAGACCAGAATATGCATAGAGATGTTTGATGTCGTATCATTGGAATCCAACTAAGAAAGAAATTGAAGGTTGGTTGCATAGGAGAATTCACGAGTTCACAGCGCAGGACAATAGGAATCCACGGCTATCAAAGGAAAAGTGGTTATACTGCTACTTGTACACAGAAATCTATGAAACTTTCTTCACATCTTTCCCTACTGAGCTATACGAGTGGATCTCGAAGCTAGCAGATAGCCAAGGAAGGTGGAAACTTGATAATCCTATTGTGTGGACCCCAGAGTTGGTGTGTAGATTGGAAGTATGAGAGGATAAGATAGCGCACACTGTTGATCACTGGCTCGATCGGATTATAGGAGGATTCATTTACTGAGTTCGCAGTAGATACTTCAGTTAGCTATAGCGAGGTAGAGCGACGCTTTCTCAAAGGATCGCGAGGTAAGTACATAAAGTCTCTGAATAATTGGATTAAAATGTTATTGTGTGAAAAGAGTGTTATACAATTACCTTGATGTTTGGAGCTACGCAAAGTGGAAAAACCTACAGAAATGAAGGAAGTAAGGGAACCAAGAATCATCCCTTGATTTCACCTCCGCGAGGGGATGAGGAAGAGCTCACGAAGGTCTCACCGAGAAGTGCGATCAATTTGATAAGGCAGAGGATCCCGCGCATACCACCCCCATCCACGCCACCACCAGCTTCACCGTCTTCACCCCAATCTTCGCCTGTACCACCTCCACCACCACCGCAAGTCAATATGGTAGGCGCGATAAAGTTGTCGGTGTTCAAGGGAGTAGGAAATGAAGATCTGGACCAGTTTTGGTTCGTGACAAGGACTGTATGGGAAACACACGGAGTTACATATGATAATATAATGAAAGTGACGATGGTCAGTGCTTTGTAGGGTTGCGCATTGACTTGGTATATTAAACATTCTAATGACACTCTGAATGCAGGGATCACAGATATCCAAATTGCGCTAAATAGAGAATTTAGCAGGCCGAAGTCAGAGGTGCAGTCGATCATTAAGTTCAAGGAGATCACAATGCTACTAGGCGAGACCCTGTGGGAGTTGGATCAGAGACTGAAGTGCACAATTCACAAAGCTTATATGACTTTGATGGATGGACAACACCGCGAATGGTTTGTGGCATCACTAATGCTGCATTTGAGGAACACGTTGTCACAACAGAGGTTAGCAACCCAGGCAGGGGCCTTGGAGATCGCGATGAGGCTGCATGAGACACTAATATAGGATCCTAACCTGGGAGTTTAGCAGATCCACGCACAATTGAAAAACTTATGCCTTGAGATGCAGATTCTAAAACAGGACAGGACAGCTCGCTTGGAAGTGCGTGAAGAAGTATGGTGCATAAAATGCAAGGGTCAGGGACATGACAAGGACCGTTGTCAGGTGTTTGCAAATTACCTCACGGGATGAGGGTTGATGCCATTAAGACTGGAGGCACAAGCAGGACCTAGTGCAGCGTCTGCTTTGTGGTGCGCAATTTGTCAAATAGGAGGAAAGCATGTTATGGACAACTAACATTTGTTGCAGAAGTACACACAGAATTCGCAAAAGTTGTTCTGTAACTTTTGTAGATCAGTTGGATATGATGAGCACACCTGAAGAAGCTATGAGCTGATGATGGATAGGACTCCCACCTACGGATTTCAGGTCGAAATGCGACCCCTTGACCAAAACACAGGAGTGGCGCGAACCAGATTTTAGGGGCGCGGATGAGGCCGAGGTGGAGGAGGACTTGGAAGAGGTCACGGACAGCTGATATGTTACAACTGCGGGGGGGGGGCAGGACATTATGCCCATGACTGTACGAATCCAATGCGTCCATCATGTATGTATTGTACCTTTCTTGATCATGAGACGGAGGATTGTCTCACACTTATAACTAGGTTGTGCGACAAGGGAGCACTCCAAACTCCCTCGACTCAGAACCTGTAGATGATGAGGTCTAAGCCACGCGAGGAAGACCCCAATGTGAACATTGTGCTCCAAAGTGGAATTACGACAGGAGATGATAAAGGCAAACAACCTAAAGACAACACTTGGGTTCACAAATCTCCAACAAAGGAAGCAGTGTTTGATTTGAAGCACGCCCGAGAAACTTTTAGGGAAGCTAAGAAGAGCTTCGCTGATGCCTCCACTTCAGGAAGCAAAGACACACCGGACCCAGAAATGGACCCATCTATAATTACAACGTTCCTAGAAACATGCATGAAGCTATTGCGCAACAATAAGGCTATAAAGGGATTGCAAGAACTCATTAATAGATGCACTGGGACCGCGCCAGGAGAACCATGTGTAGTCTGGAAGATTGGAAAGCATACGACGAGGACGGGAAGAGAAATGAGGTTAACCGCATAGATTAGAGAATATGAGATGGACCAAGTAATTTTGGACCTAGGGTCATATGAAAATGTTTTTCCGAGGCAGACATGGGAGAGCATGCAAAGGCCACGCTGCAATGGTCTCCTATCCAGTTGTGAATGGTGAACCAGCAAAAGATAATATCCATGGGGAGATTGCAGGGAATCACCGTGGATATTAAAGGGGCAAGCGCGCTAGCAGACTTTGAAGTGATAGAGATTGTTGATGACAACAATCCCTATCCTGCGCTCTTAGGAATTGATTGGGTGACTGACATGAATGGGGTAATAAATATGAAGAAGTGCAAGATGATTTTTGAGAAAAATTCTCTATGCGTAGTCATACCTTTGGACCCTGCAAAAGGATCATACTACATTGAGCCGGTGTGTGACTATGAAAGCAACGATCATTTGGACTGCATCTACAAGATAACCGCATGAGATCAAGACCGAGTAAATCCCACCATAGATGGATGGATCTCATGGAAGCACGAAAGTTCCTATACATAGGATTCTGATGAGGAGATAGAGCAATGATAGAACCAGTTGCATGAGGTGATCACACTGAATTGTAATATGATGACAATATCATTGCACTACGTATTGATAAAAGTGAGGGACCTACCTACTTATGAAGGTTTAAGTGAGGTAGATGCTTTCTTGAACATATTCGAAAGGTAGGTGCCGAAACAACAATGTTTCGAGGCTTTGAAATGGGTATTATACGCTACACCTGTGAGGTGGTGGGGTACACACCAAGAAATCTTTGAGGACTGGCTTGAATGCAGGATAATGATGCACATGCATTTTGGGAAGCCTCAGACGCGACTAACAGATAAATACAATGTACGGGATGGTTCACACGCGTATCTGTCTAAGTGGGTATAGGCATATGGTAAACAACCTACACGGATGCACATGTACATCACGTTGGGAAACATGGTAAATAATTACGTGTTGGTGAGGCAATTGCATGAACGGTCCCTCTAGTTGGAACGACGGAATGTGGAAAAAATGAGTGTGTAGAAGGTTACCCATGCATAAGCCTTTAACGAAGTGTGTAAATCACTTAACAAGTTATATAATGCGGAGCAAAGTGATTGGGACCTGCACATACTAGCAATTTTGTGGGCTTATAGGACAATGTACAAGAAAATGATGGGACAGACACCTTCTAGGCTGGCCTATGGAGCAAACGATGTAGTCCAAATAGGGTATATTATGCCTAGTCCGCGTATAGCAACACCCGTGAATATGACGGTTTGCGGAGCTTTAAAAGAAGGGATCACGCAATTGAATGAAGAAGAACGTTTGGGACCTGATGAAGAAATCCAACAGGGTGATCTTAGGCTCCAAGAACTCATGAAGAAAAGAGTGTGGTTAAGAGAGAAAAGTGTTATGATGGAAGCGAAAGTCAAGAAGCTTGAGGAAGAAATAAAGAAAGATTTTCTCGATAAGAAAACTATGGTGATAAAACAGGGTTCACATGATTACGTTGACAAATTTGGGGACCACTATCGAGACTTGATCAGCTTGATGCCTTGGATTGGACCATATATTACTAGAGAGATCACCGATGATGGCACAATGCAGATCGTAAAAATAAAAGGTAGATTTTTCCCAGGAAAAGTGAGTGATGGTTGCTTGAAGCCGTATACAGGTGGCACAACAACCTAAATAGCCGTGGTAAGTACAGTCTTAGCGCTCCAGGCAGTTGGAAGGAGGTGCGGGACTATAAACTACTCTGCCTGAGAGCTGCACGATGTCAGGGCTGTGTGTAGGTGCGAAGTGTCACGGGGTCTATGACATCGCAAGGGTGTTTGCGTTGCTACACGGGCTGGGTGGAAAGTGACCATTGTAGTCACTATTCATGATGTGATGCTTGACTTGAGAACAAATGGAGTGGGTGACAAGCATTTAAGGCAAGTTTTATGGGCAAGATTTTTGAAAATCTACCACTAAGGGAGCATTAATGGACCGGATTTGGGGGGGAACGGTTGAATTCGAATTCAAAAGGCGCTATAAATTACAAAGGACTACCCATCACACAACACTTGGTCATTTGAGAATTGAGTTGTTGCGCACCCCAAGTGTTCCGAACCAAGGCCTGTTTGTCTTGTGGAGAGTGTTGTTTGAGCACCTGATTGAATAGTTGAGAGATTTCTGGACAAACAAGATGGCAGCGTCTGAAGAAGCCAGGGAAATCACAGAAATGACTGCCGAAGAAGCCGCGTAGGCCATGACGATAGAAGATGCCCCTAAGGGCATTGAGATTATTGTGGAAATCCCTAAATCACGGTGCACGCCGAGATCGAAGAAAGATAAAAAACCCATGATTCCGGTAAGTGTGTCCCCTCGAAGTCCGCTGCGAACTAGATTAACAATGGAGGAAAAAGGGAAAGTGGTTAACCTGGAAACTAATGAGGAGGAAGAAGACCTTAAGGATATCATAATCGAAGAGGATGAGGATGAGGGCATGGAGGAAGAAACTGAGGGAATGGTCCCTCTAACCAAGCTACCCGTATATGTCCTTCCACGGAAGGGGAAGGCAAAGGTGCCCAAGGATGTGGACGACAGTAAAAGCCCTTTGCAGACTCCACTGTTACTTAATGATATCATTTTCGAAGGAGCACACTTGGGAAGGGTGTCGAGCTTAAAGTTTGAAGGCTAGGATCTCGTTGACCACAAGAAATTCCCTCACTTGGCAACCATGCACCTCATGAAGCCAAAGAAACACACCGCGGCAGGAGTTATAGAGTTGGAGCCATGCAAATGGTTGTGTGGGGTTGAAAAGGCAGGGTTGTTGAACTTGCTCTGGGTGCCACATTACCATCGCGCCCCAGTAACTATCTTCATCATCAGGCAGCTACTCTTCCTGGTGCATTATGGGTTTTTGTGGCTAAAGGAGCCTGTCCCCATCACGGACCACTTGATCCATTGAATTACCTGACTCTTGTGTAAAGGAGAAGACCTCGCAAAAATTTCGGAGGCTAAAAGTAGTGATTTGGCCATCGCGGAGGCCATGAAAAGGAAATACAAGTTGGAGAAGAAAAAGAGGGGCTACGCAATCTCCAGTATCAACAACAAGGCAGTCAAAGTTGTGACTCAGATACGGGCAGGTAAGGTCATGCGGAAGTGCCAAGCGGATGAGGTGCCCGCACCGATGGTTGCCCTTGCTGAACAGTGCGCAGAGGGTGTCCAATTTAACTGGTCCGAATTCTTGTGCAAGGAATTCCTAGATAATTTCCACGAGGCACAGGAACAAGGGAAAACCTTCCACTATGAATGGAATTTTTTGTCCATAGTGCTGGTGGCTGGGGAATTGCCTGAGGATAGCCAGTTTCGCACAATTAAAAGAGATCTATAGGAAGCTGCGAAGTACACTTCGTTGTGGGTTACTAAAGACGCACACCGCATCCATGATAATAAAATATTTTGGGTGTTCATGGAGATGAACATTAGAATGGGGATCAACCACAAGCCACGATTATCACCCACTGTCTACAACAGCCTAGAAAGTTTCGTAGAGTTTAAAGCATACTTTCATCACATCTAACTTAGGGCACACAAGGACCTTGTAAAGAAGTGGAACAAACTACCATATGTGGGCACAAATGATGTCATCTTCGATGTACTTGAGATGTGGCCGCCGGAGTGCTGCGCTCCAAACATCTTCCCGGTGGAAAAGTCTGCTGCGTCAAAAAAGAAGGAGGAGGCAAAACTACGTGTGGCATAGTTGGCGGAAAAGAGAAGGAAAGAAGTATCAGTGACAGCAAAGGCGTGGGAGGTGCAGGATGTTGTGCAGACAATAGAAGAATAATAGAAGGTCGCATCAGAAGCACAAAAGGCAGCAAAAACAGAGCATGAGGGCTAAAAGTCACCTTCACCTAATTAGGAGCAAGAGATGGAAACAGAGATAGAGGAGGGCGGTGTGGACCCATAGACAACGTCGACACTATTGAAGCGCCAGCACCTGAGAGAGCATATGGGGTCATGCAAGAAGGTAAAGGTGTCTAAGATGTCTACTGACCCGATCACCCTTACCGACGGGTATCTGCATGATATAGGAGAGACGGTGCGTGATGTCACCACAGAGGCCCTCCAAAAATTTGCGGAGGAGAATCAGATTGTGTTGGGGGCCCTCCGAGCATAGATTCAGGAGTTGTAGGTGCGCACTCCTTAGGCTGGTACTGTCTTGACCAACCTCATAGTAGGAACAGCCACAGCTGAGGAAATGTTGCGCACTCGTATGACCAACACAATAGTGCTGCGAGAAGGGGCACTGGTTACAGTAAATGAGGCCGACAAGCCTACGATCAGTATGTTGAAAGGAATACGGATTAACATGGTTGCACTCCCTCGGGAGATGCTCTATGTTTTGTAGGATGGGATTACTGCAGAACTGCGGGCTAAGGAGAGTCATGCACTATAGGTGTTGAGTGAACAGAGGATCAACATGGAGAAGTTGATCTTGCAGCGCGATGAGGTCGTGTCTTAGAATAGGAAGATGGTACAGGGAATTGAAGAAGCATTCCATATGGTCCTTGAGCTAGCCATCCTAGCAGAAGCACTAGCAGAGGCATGCATCTAGAGGTTAGTAATAGGGGTGCGCAAGGTGTGAGAAGAAATGGCCAAGGTTCAGCTGGAGCTGAATCTCTAGATAGTAGAGCTATGGTTGAAGGCGCAACCTTCAACTCCTCGAGAGGTAAGGGAACAATGTGCCAATGCCATTACAATGGGGATGGAGGAGATCAGTAGTGCAGTGAGGGATTGCACCAAAATGTTGGAAGAATTAATCGAGGTCCTCACCACTCTACAGGAGGAACCGAACATACAATTCTTAGAAACAGAGGCACGTGAGCTACAACAATAGTATGACAACGTCAAAGTGAACGCGCAGACGATGGCCCTCACATAGAGGCTCGCGTGAATGCAACAAGCCAAAGCACTTAAGGAGCAAGTAGATGCAGCGCAACACAGAGAAGCGGTTTTGAAGGCGCATGTTCAGCCTTGGATCAACGAGGCCTTTGTAATCATAGCAACAATTGAAGGCAAGCTCACACAGATGTAGGGGATGCAGGAGCAGATGCCCCTCGAGCAGTTCCGACACTGCGGTCTCAGAACAACGCATACGTGAGATACAACAGGCAACTGCTTAGTGCACTGCCGACCTTGCAGCAGTTCGAGAAAAGTTTGAGGGCTCCATGTGAAGATCTCTGCACCGATAGAGTGACTCGAGGGTCAGTTACAATGTTTGTGTTGGGGGCCTGTTGGGCGTGGGATCCCCCCAAGACAAGTTTTGGGGCTTAAAGCCCAAGTTTTGACTAAGTCCGATGTAAAGACTCCACGATTTGTGGGCACGGAGCACAAAGATGGTAAATGAGTCATAGGGTTGTCTGCCCTTACTGTTGTAAATATAATGTCAGCTTGAGAGTTTTACCCATGGTCCGCAGACCATGGGATTGTATAAATAGTGCGTGGCTCTAAGTGTAAAGAGAATGAATCAATCAATGGAAGATCTAATGAGGAAGCATTGAGTCTAAGTGTAGAGTCGTGTCTTTGGGTCATAGAGTAGGAGAAGGCTCTTCAGCTGAGTGCACAGAGGCCTAGTAGTCCACAGCTGAGTGCGCAGACCCCTGCAGTTGAGTGCGCAGGGTAGGTTGAGTTTGTAACCAATTGAAGCATTAATAAAGAGAAGTTTTACAATATTTTTGTGTATCATTTCTTGTTTTATGCATTAAAGTATATTGGGTATGAATTGCAAGTTTACTATTTATTTGCTATGTGAACTTATATAAATGTGTTGAATAAGTGAATATAATATAAGATATCTATTTACGCAAAGATAACTAACTATTATAAGAAGATAAGTAAGATCCACAATATGACTTGGGGAACTAACACAAATCGCTGCTTTAGCAGCACGAAGCTCTTGAGCCCCTGGTTAGGGCTGCGTGAAGTCGAGTATAATAGGGCACGAAGGCCTCAAAGGTCAAGAAAGGGTACGACGGTATTCATAGTTCGACTAAATTGACCACTCATACATCTCAAGGGTGCGGAAACTTGGTTCTGTCACCCCCCCATACTGTTTCGGGTGAGACCTTAGTCCACGCTCCATGGGCTGTTGTCGAAAGGGCCAGTAGTACAAGGATTTGTTTGGCTAATTAACTCTGAACCTGGGTCAGGCCCCATCAAGCCAATAGCCGTGGAGGACTATGGGCTCATCATTTCATGTTTTTACCTTGCTCCCTCTTTGGTACACTAGTTTCGACGGGCCAACAGTGCTAGGCTCCCACTAATTTTTTTTCGATTTCCGGAACTTTGCTTTTTCTAGCGGTCGTTAAAATTCTCGGTGAGTTGGTGGCTTGTACCACCTTACAACACATCACATTTATGGCCACACGTCATCCGAATGCCTTCCCATGTGATCTCATGCCTGCTCATCACTCCAAATCTAGTTGATTATTTCCTATGTCAGTATACTTCGCATTTTCCCATTTGGGATGACCTTCTAATGATGTCCTGATCCTTTGTGGGCTGGTTGATTTAATCCCCACACACTCTTTCTCCCTCGTAAATGATGCTTTCCTACTCCTAAGGTACGGTGTGATTATTTCGGGACATTCTTTCCTAAATTTCCCATCTACTTTCCTGCACTTTTCATTTACTCTGTTAGAGGAGCCTATGGGTACTATCACTGCTCATTCCCTTATCAACTTGGATTATGGAGGGTCTGGCGTCTGATGTGTCTGCCAACGAGGCTTTCATTTGAGCCACCTTGGATGCTGAGTCTCTTCGAATAGGCGCAACTAGCCTCAATCGTCGTAGTGGCCCACACTCCCTCGATGCATGACACACTATCCTAGGGGATGACCGGGTGCCAGATGGTTCTCATGCGCTTCCTATTCCTTAGGGTGGTGCGCATGCAGTTCATGGGCGACGTTCCAAGCATTGATCTATCAAAAAAATCACTCCTCCTCCAACATTGGTCTTGGATAATGATGCTCTGTTTGATCATATTACCAGCCTCCAAAAACTAGTTTTCGTCAGTAGATGGTATTTTTCTGAAATGGGTAACTCTGAGATGCGTAATTGGGTCAAAAAGAAATGGAAATCGATGCTTGGGTACTTGCCCACTATTGTTTGCCTGTTGAAAGGCTGGGATAGCTTTCATTTTCTCAGTCAAGAGGACTTGGAGAAAATCAAAGCTATCATGTGGATCAATGGAAAGAGCTTCCCGACTCTCCACTCATGGTATATTGGGTATAATCCACTTCATAACACACTGCAGAACAAGTTGGTCTCGATTAAATTGCATGGCTTTCCAATTGAGTTATGGACTAAGCAATCTTTAATGGATATTGGCAATGCAATTGGCAAATTTGTATATGTTGATCTGCGCTATCTGGGGGCACCAGACAAAAGAGTCGCTTGGATACTTATTGAGAAAGAGTATTGAGGGAGATTTCCAGACCACATTGAACTACACTGGGGTGACACCCAACTATTTCAGAGGTTGGACTACTAGGGGGTACCCTTCAGGTGCTCGATCTTCCACCATACTGGACATTTGCTGGCTCAGTGCCCTCATTGACCGGCTGGCCGTTTGCATGGTAGGAAATGTTACGGCGGGTCATTGTTGTCACACTCTAGCAAGGGTCGTCCTGGTTTCAAAGGGAAATATGGTGCTCCACATTCGCATCAGACAAATATGCTAGGTGGCCCTAATTCTGACCAACCTCATGCGTTTGGTTCTTCTATATGTGGTTCTTCTCCCATCTCGGTCCTGTCTTCCTCGATAACCTCTACCAAGTTTGATTTTCTGGTTCCTGGTAGCCTTGTCCCATGCATCTGTCAACCTTCTCTAGGACCATACCCCTGTCAGGAAATACTTGCTCTGTTTTTGGCACCACATCTTTTCCATGACATTCCATCCACCTCACATATCTCGTACGTTCCCTCTCCGTCACCCCACTGATGGCATAATAAGGATAAGGTTCCTATGCTTAGTGTCACACCACCCAATTCTCCACTAGCCTCTCCCACTAACTCTGTCGGTAGTGACCTAGACTTCCTTTTACAAAGAAAAATGTTGGATTTATGCACTCTCACCATTCATAAACTGTCGGGTTCCACTTCACCTCACATCAGCCCATCCTCAGCCGGAAACATTACAGTCCGATGGAAATAAAATCGTGGTAGTCATCATTTCTGGGGACGACCCAAGCTTAACCAATTTTCCTCCCCCATGGATCATTTTCTAGTCGATGTACCTATTACTGACATCCCCCCCTCACGGGCCCTTAGAGCACAGATGCCCGAAAATGAACTCTCATGAATTTTATCATTTCACTAACATCAGGGGTCCGGGGGTAGCCCCAAAATACCCGGCTATCAAACATCTCCTCTCCTCTCTACATCCATACATCATTCTTATACAAGAAACCATGCATTTTGTTCCACAAGTTGTTCTTTATTTTCGGAAAATGTTTCCGAACTGGTATATTTCTGCTACTACTGCTGCGGGTCTCTCTGGTGGTTTGGTGGCCTTATGGGACCCCAAATGGGTCAATATTAAAGCCTACATGTGCTTTGTGGGCATTTTGCTTGAGGGAAACATTCACGGCCTGGGTGGTCATGTTCATACTCTAAACATTTATGCTTCATATAAAGACATGTTTGTTTAATGGGACAGGTTGATTACTTCTGGTATGATGGAGCTGGCCTCTCTCATCATCACTGGGGACCTCAACTACACTATCGGACTAGACGAAGTATGGGGACGCACCAGGAATATCGATCCCTTGGCTGGGATGATTCAAGATGCCATTTTGATGCACAACTTTGTGGATATCTACCCTGTGAAAATGGCTCCCACATGGGATCATGGCCATACTAGTACGACTTATGTTGCTAAGAGACTGGATCATTTTTTGGTACATGAACAACTCCTTGGCTGACTTGGTGATGTCAACGCTGATATCATCAACAATTTTATATCCGACCATAGACCCATCACATTGAGGCGAATGGATATTTTCATGGTCATACCCTTCAAATTCAACAGAACCTGGCTGGAGTATCTAGACTTTAATAAGATGGTGTTGGATACATGGGGTCATGATTGTCTAAACGGTCCTTCCCCAATGGTTAACATTCTTGAAAAACTGGACATCCTTCGCGGGAGAGTCAAATCTTGCTAGAAACAGAGATATAGGGACTTACAAAAGGATATCCTTGAGATTCAATGGGAATTGGATTCTATTCTCCCTATGATGTCCGCCAATTGTCTTTCTGCTTCTACTCGCTCCCGTATACAAGCCCTTGAGCTAAAGAAGAAACAACTCATCTCTATAGAGGAATCCACATGACGGTTGAAAATTTGGGAAGTATGGATAAAGGAGGGTGATTACAACACCAAAATTTTTCACCGCTATGCAAATCACCGGTGCAACATAAACACTATATGGGAGATAAAAAGAGTTGGTGGACAATATATCCAAACATAGGAGGAGATTAGTAATGTCGCTATTGAACATTTCCAAAGTGCATATGGGCACAATGAAGATATTGTTGCGGAGGACCTCATATGGGGATTGAACCATACCCGATTATGTATGATGAGGAGTCAAATGATGAATTTTATAAGGAGGTCACAGAAGGAGAATTACTTGGCATTCTAAAATCATTCAAGGGTGATAAAAATATGGGCCCGGACGGATGGACAATAGATCTTTTCACCCATTTTTTTGACCTTTTCAAAGAAGACCTACTGGGCATGGTGGAGGAGTCGAAGATCACTGATAATATTCATCATCATATCACCTCCACATATATTGCACTCATCCCGAAGTGTTGTCCATCTAATAGCTTTTCAGACTTTAGATCTATATCACTCTGCAATCTTATATACAAAATCATATCAAAGGTCATTGTTGGTCGTATGTGTTGCACCCTGTCTCGCCATATTTCACCTGAACAACATGGTTTCCTCCAGGACAAGCTTATTCATGACGTTGTTGCAAATTCTTAGGAATTCATGCATACGATTCATACCAAACAAGTAAATGCTGCAATTTTGCATGTTGACTTATAGAAGGCCTATGATTGTCTCGATTGGGGTTTCCTCAGACTTGTTCTCATCAAAATTGGATTACAACCCACATGTGTAGACTGGATCATGGCGTGTGTAGATAATGTCAATTATGTTGTTATCATAAATGGATATCCATCTAAGTTCTTTTGGGTTGGCCGGGGTCTCCGCCAGGGATTCTCCCTTTCACCTCTACTTTTCATCTTGGCGATGGATGGATTGAGTTTGCACATAAAAAAGGCGGCCACACAGGAACAATTCTAGGCTCTAAAGATGGGAAACAACATCATCATGTCACATGGTTTCTTCGCCAATGATGTACTCATCAAGGGTATGTTATGTCGACTTGCATGGTTATGTCTTTTTCATATTTTCAAAAGATTCACAAATGCTACTCGTTTGCATATGAATGTTCATAAATCTATTTTGCATCATGCACAATGTGACATGGATTCTATTGCATATATCAAAAACCGTTTTGGCATCGAGGCAGTGAAGATCCAAAATGGTATGAAATACCTCAGATACCATATAAAACCTTGTAGTTACAGAATTGCTAATTGGCAATGGCTTGTAGATCATTTTTTCAAAAGGATATCTGGGTGGGAATTTAGGTGCATGTCTCTAGGGGGTCGGATCATACTCACCCAAGCGGTCCTTACTCAATTGGGGGTTTACTGGGCACATCTTTTTTATATCCCTGGGGCTATTATAAAATGTCTAAATCGCATGATGGCTAATTTTATTTGGGGGGCGGAGGTGGGGGAGCCATGGCCAAAAAAAAATACCACTTGGTCAAATTATCCAACATCACTTACCCAAATGGAATGGGAGGATGGGGAGTCTCTACTGATCAAATCCCTTTGGAGGGGTATATTTGGGTTTGGCACTTGGAGTAGGGTCATCCGACACAAATACCTTAAGGACTAAGATTTCTTGTTTTGGTACCGCAAAGGCACCATTGGAATCAGACATGGATCGACTATCTCGCTTAGCTTTCTTAAAATTGCAAAAATATTTATTCAACATCTTGCATGGAAGATGCAATCTAGCAACAAAATCCTTATCAGTATAGATCCAATTTTGGGTGCTGGCATTGAATGTAACATTTTTGAGAGGCTTATTCATTTCTTAAATGGACGTGGCATATACTTCTGGTGCCATGTCATTGAACATTGACAAGCACCATGCCCCATATGGAAAAGCGCACAAGAGATAGGATTGTTTGGACAAAAGGGAATGGAGTGGAACCAAATTATTACTGGCATGAAGCAACTCGGTATTTGTCGTACGGGAACACAAGATAAAATCATATGGACCGGGAAGATGGCATCAGATAATATAATTGTTGCTGACACATACTTATCTCTATGCAACTTGGATGCTAGTCACGGAGAGCATCAAGTCTTATATGCCTTCTAGAAAACCAAAATCCCATATAAAATTATCATCTTGACATGTTTGGTCTACCACAACAAAAATCTTATATGGGAGAATCTGCAGAAGAGACAATGGCATGGACCTGGAATATGTTCCATTTGCAAAAGGGATGTCGATAACAATGACCATATTTTTCTCCAATGTCCGTATACTATACAGGTACGGAAAAATCTTTCAGCCCACATAGGTTTTCCTTATATACAACAAGATTGCATTGTGGATTCTCTGAAATCGTGGAGTACTCAGAAATCTACATGGAGAGTCATCCAACTTTTCCTTTTCTGGGCAATTTGGAATTGGAGAAATAGGTATATTTTCCAAAATTCCACAGTTATGCATGGTTTTTGAAAGAACCATCACAAGTCTTTTTCATTCACTCCACACAATCCACATGCTCCAATATCAAACAACACAAGCAAATCAACATGCAGTTCGAATATCCAATGGGTTTCTTTGATGGGGCTACACAAAGAAATACTTGTGACTGTGGTTTTTGGATTCCAATTACAACTTTTTTGTCCTACAAGGTTTACTCAAATGGAGGTAGTGACACCAACACCAGGGCGGAAGCCATGGCACTATGGGGCCTCCTTTGGTTCCATAATTTCCTTGGTATTTCTCATATTCATCTATATGGAGATTCCAAGATCATCATAGATTAGGTCATGGGAAAAGCATCCATAAACAACCCCATGTTACTTGGTTGGCTGGGGAGAATTGATCTACTATAGCAACAACTGAACGACTCCACAATACATCATATTGAGAGAGAAGAGAGCAAGGAAGTTGATAGACTATCGAAAAAATTGATAGAATGTCAAAATAGGGATTGCATGGTAAGATTGACAATATGCAACAAAATGTTTTTGAAGTTGGGGAATTTCCATTACCACGGTAACTTTTTCTCTACTCCAACTACTTTTTTGTAAAATTTTGTATGGTGTATTTGCTTATCCTCAATAAATGTCCAACAAATATAGATGATAAATATACTAGCACTCAATTGCCTCTAGAGATAGTATGGATCCATTTTAGACCTTGTCTTCATATATTTATTTGTGCATAACTTTTATTTTTGGTGCACTGTTTTGGACACATGGCCTGAGCATATTGCATAGTTTTTTAGCCCTTATACTTTTGGATGGGGATGCATGATATGCTCTCCTACATGCCATGATTAATGTTATGCTGTGGATGAACATTCCCGGTATATTTTAGTATAATATCATGCTTTTTACTTTCTGAAAAAAGGAATAAGGTGATTTTGAGCTTCTAGAGAGTAAAAAAAACAGCAAAGTCTACTCGCTTGGAAAAACCACCTAGCCGCTACTCCAACTCACCTTCTTCAGTTGGTGAAACTACTTGAGGCCTTTCTCCCCGTCCCTCCTGGCGTCCACCTCACAGTGGACTACCTCTTTCTCATAGTGGACTACCTCTTTGGCGCTGCATGGGTGGGTCTTGCATACAACCTCGTAGCCCCACAACAACCATGTTTGTGGTGTCATCGCACACGCACACGCAATTTTTGTGGTGTCATCGCACACGCACTACTAACCGTGCTTGTGCTGTCATCACACAGGCACACCCCCTACTACAGGTGGTCAAATCTGCGAGGTAGTCAAAAGCCTTCTAAGCCTTCTAGTAAGCCCCAACACCTAGCCAAGGTTGAGACAATTCAATGACCGCGAAGATGCAACTCAATACGACCAAGTTGACCCCAATCACAATACAACGAAGTTGACCACAATTATGGTCTCCACGCAACTACAATTCGAGACCTCTACACAAAAGCATTTCTCAAGGTGACCCCAACCCTTCTACTTAAACTTCTCTTACTCTTGGGAATCTCTTAAGGTCACCAACACCCAAACCTCAGCTGGGCATAAGAAGCTACATGGCATCTCGAGACAGAGATAAAAGAATAAGAGGAAGAGCGCCCTCTAAGGCCACCCATAACCGAACGGCTCTTAGTCCAACTGTTCTGATTGCCAGTTGGACAACACTATCTGGGCATTCCACACGCTAACCACTGCAGAAAAAAAACGGAGTTGAAATACCTGAGAAAAATCGCGGGCCCCCATTCTGTCACCCTCTGCTTTGTAAAACCCAACTCCCAGGCAGAGCCCCAACAGATGTGCACCTCCACCGGTTAAGAAACACGGTTGTGTGCACCTCCACCGGTTAAGAAACACGCTTGGCTCTCCCGAGTACATCGAAATATATAATTGCGGAGTGGGAGGGCTATTAATGCCCAATTCCTGCGTACTACTCATGTTCGTCACTTCCAACTGGGCCGGTGTTCAAAACTTTCAACGACTACTCTGATTTTATTTAATGTGCTTTTAGGGTCAAAACCTGCAAAAGAATTCTGGAGCTACTTATTTGTAGAATTTAGTTTTAATTAAATTCGTCAAATTCGACAATAATAGATTTTGCCAAACTATTTCGAAAACTTGAAATGTTACAAAATTCTGACCAGAATTTCCGTCAGCTGGATTCTGCACCATTCAGGATTGGCTGGTGACACATCTGTGAACACGTCAGTAATGGCAGCCAACTACCCGTGTGCGGATAATTGTATGTCACGTTGTGGGTTCACCTAATCTTCAAGCCATCTGACTATCCCAAATAGAAGAATGGTCGTTGAGAGCCCCGGAGATTTCATAGACTCCTGAGTCGTCTTCTTCATTCAATCTATGTAAACAAGGAGAACAGGAGTGAATAAATGCAGGCCCCTCCACAAATTTACTAATTTGGGATTTCGAAATGGAGCTTATCAATTTGTCAGACCCATTGATTCAGCATAAGGATAATAACATTCTACTACAATTTGAGTTGGAGTCGGCCTTCACAAAATTTTGTAATCTCAAGAAGGTATTCCTTAGTATAGAGATGCCAATGCTATTATCGAATCCAAGAAACTTTCGATTTTTCTGACCCTTCGATAATTATTAACATTTTTAACCTTCTTCCCTATGTTACATATGTGTTTAGTCACCAGGGAGACTTGCAATTTGCAGGAGCATCGACAGCCCGCGTGGCCTTTCAAGGACCAGTCTATGGAATTATAAGGGCAGTTTCTCTAGTGTTATTATACCTTGCTTCCTCTGTTGAATACGATTTTATTTTTGTTTTGGTCTAAGTGATGTATCTCCTTTTCCCTTGACACAGCTTGGAATGTCAAGCGCAGTGCAGATAGTGTGTGGACAAGATTACGGTGCTAAACAATAGAATAGCCTTGGAAACATCTGCCAACGCTCTTTGATAATGGTGACATCGGCTGCAATGGTGGAGTCTCAGCACAACTGCAATCTTGGGGCTCAGCACAGCTGCAAGGTGTAGATTCGATGGCATATCTATTCTTATTGTAGCGTTGAAGTTGTTTTGTTTTCTCTTCCCAGCTAACTATCTAATGTATTGTTTGCCCCCATTCTTTGTAATGTTTAGATACTGTTTTTTTTTTTTTTTTGGTTGTTGTTTATCTCGTTCCCAAGGGAATATTTTATTTCTAACACGAAGCTATGAATTGGTTTCTGAATTTCCAAGCTTATATTTTCATTAACAGGACTAAGGTGTGGTGATGACAGGGATTCTGGAGTGCAGCATCCTGTGATAGCATGTGTGAATTTGACAACTTATTATGTTTTGGCCTACCCATTGGAGTTGTTTTAGGATGAAAGATGAAGTTCGGACTCCGGAGTCAATTCAGAGCACTTCTTCCTTCCTTAATCTAGAGAATGACGACGACCAAGCACACTTTACTGTTTAGCACCGTAAGCTTGTCCACCTACAGTCTGCACAGCGCTTGATATTCCCAGCTGCCTCGCGAGAAATGGACAATACGCTGTTATTTTGCATACACAACAGCTAGAATTTCACTGGACAGATGTACGAGATTCAACAATACAGATAATGACTGCAAATCCATAGGACAATACTTCAATTCCTATTCTGGCTATGGATACACTAAAGAGTTGCGAGTCTCTCCCGGTGATCAGCAAACATTTGAGATATGGCAGAGGGCAAAAAAATTAATAACGCCAACAATTATGCGAGGTGTTTTTTACTTTCTGTATAGCAGCTTTGGCAACAACAGACCAAGCGCTCGGTCCTTGACATAACAAGAATTCTGTGAGGAAAAATAGTTAACTTTTTTCTCTGGGAATGGATCTTAAGACCTGTGGGACCAAATCACCACACGCAGTCGTTTGACCACAGCCTTGGAACTCCAAAAACTATACTCCAAAAACGATCCCTAATCAGACTGGTGCATAATCTTGTTTTCTTCTTCCCTGTCACACTATAGGATGATCGTACTTTGCTTTTTCGTACACGGTAAATAAATCACTGGATGAATTGCAAAATAAGGGATTTAGGATGTCACTGTGACCACAAGATAGATACGTGGTAAATAAAGCAGTGATGAATTGCAAAACATGGGTTTGATGATGTGACTGGCCAACGAGAAAGATAAAGGGAAATTTAAAGCACCGAGTTGTAAATGGATTTCAGTTCTTCCGATTAAGAAAATGAATTCGATAAAAAAAATTACAACCGGCTAAAATTTTAATTCTTATGTGGATTAAACTTTTTAAATTAATTATCTTGTCAAAAATATTGAAAATTTGAGAATATTGATTTTCATTAATTTATTAAATTAAAATAATATTATATAATACTTTTATTAATTTATAAAATTAAAAATATACCAACATGTATGAGTATTTTTGTGCGGGTAGATTTAATTATTATAATACTCATATAATACTTTTATTAATTTATCAAATTAAAAAAATATAGCCCAAACATGTTATGAGTTATTTTTGTGGGGTAGATTTTTAATTATTTGTTTAAAATTTGGTTAAAAGATTTCCAGAAATTTTGAACATGTATTTAATCAAAAAAAATTGTGCAGTTCCGCTCATATGTACAAGTTTCCTTGGCATGAGAAAATTATGGCTATCTTTCACACTATGTACAAGTTTCCGTGGCATAATATAATTATGGTTATCTTTCACAGGAATTTAAATGGTAGTGGATTGGTAGTAAATATTAAATTTTACACAACAGTAAATTTTCAAGGAGCAAACAATTAAAAAAATATTAGATTATAAATATTAATTATGAAATTGTATAATTTGAAAGTAACAAACATTTTCAATAATATTGAATTCCAGTAAATATAAGAAATACAATCAAAAATAAAAAATTATAATTTAATAAAAATTATAGAACTAAATTGCAATAATAACTATTAAACTTTTTAAAAAATAAAAAAATTAAAACTTCTCCCAAAAGAACAAACTAAAATAAATATTATTTTAGTTACTATTCAAAAATCATGAGAAATTAGTCAGTTACGAGTCACGACTACCTCTTATGGAAATGGTCATAAGTGAATGACTTACTTAACGCAGTTAAATCCCAAAAATAATATCTAATGTTACTTTAGTTTTCAATGGATGTTAATGTTTCAACCAATTTTCTTTAGAGCTAACCAAATTCTCCAACAAATATGTTCCTTAGAATGTTTCTAAGAACCTCGTGGAAATCCTACCCATTCTTCCCTGCCTCGATCAAACATCTTTTCCTTTAGTTGCACAAAAGAGAATAAAAAAAATAAAAGTGGTCTAATTTAAATGTTCTTTCAATTCCTTTGCATACGACTTTCTAACTTTTAAAAAATACTCCTCGAAAAAATTATATTTGAAAATAGGAAGTTAATTTTATGGTTCTTAGTTGTTTCTTTGAAACCAACAAAACAACATTAAAAGCAACCGACTTGACGTTGTTCAAAATTTAATTTCGGAGACATGAACGTTCAACTTATAAATATGAATATTTTAAGGTTAATCTCAAAGTAGATTTGTGGCGATCATTTCGAAAATTTCACTGTAAATCAAGAAAAATTTGGAAATAAAGTCCATTTAGTGGTTGTACGATAGGCCCATAAAACTGTTAGGATTTTCTCATTCCAATTATTCAAGTTTACTTAACAAACTTGAGTAAATTTGTTATGAAACTAGTTCAAGAACAAGATAGAAAATATAGATCAACGTCTTAAAATTCAGTCTCTTCGAGGGGACAACCTCCTTTACATTACATAAATGAACAATTCTTGGATGATACAAATGACAAAACTTCCTTTCTATATATAGGAGTCTAAGAAGTCACAATATAGCCCAGCCGACCTAACAATAATAATATAAAGCCACAAAAATAACAATAGAGGGATACTATGGGGCACAATAATAACAATATGGGGACAATAGGGGCACAACGATATTAATAAGAGGTATAACTACAATAGTAATGGGGTAATCACTAGTATTATAGGGACCCAACATGCCCCTCTCCTTCAAAAAAGTGTTTTCCTCAACACTTGAGTAGTTCTGGATACTTCTTTAGAAAATTCTCATCCTCCCATGTGATGTTCCACTACCTGAACCTTAGAATTTTCTCTTAAATATGATGTGATGGATGGTGGCTAATACCCATAAAGTGCCATAAATGGGATCATTTTTGTTGCTGTATGGAAGGAAGTGTTATACCACCATTCTGCCAGAGGCAACTATTTGACCCATTGTGTCTCTTTATCAGATACAAAGCAACAAAGATATCCTTCCAAACATTTGTTTACTATCTCAGTTTTCCCATCAGATTGAGGATGATAAGATGAGCTATGAGCTAACTGAGTACCAAGCAAGAAAATAATTCTGTCCAAAAATTTCCAGTGAAAATGGGATCTCTGTCACTTACAATAATCTTTGGGTTTCCATGTAGCTTTTGAATTGTTTCCATAAATGCAGTAGAAACTGTACTG